>BPLR01019557.1:0-131954 GCA_021605095.1 Caerostris extrusa | reverse complement strand
AATTTCATTATGATAATTTCTCATTGGTGCACTCTTATATGTTTAAATATAATAGACTTTTGCTTTTATATCTTTGAAATAGCTAGCCATTGCGATGCTTAATTCACTCGAGGAAAAGAAAATGTTTCACTTTACCACTGCCTACAGAAATCTTATGAATTCTTTAAGCATATCTATTTCAGAGTGGAATAAGCATTTTCAGAATGTGTTACATTAAGGTTTTAGGACTAGAATCCTTAAATTTTCTGAACACAATCCTCCCTGGTAGGCATAAACATGTATGTACATTTGTAAGATTTCACTTTAAATATCTTATTGATCAATGTGCTGGTTTAGTTTTAAATGGGCAATTTTTGTAATTATGGAACAAATTTTTCTATAATAAAATGATCTAATTTTATTTAAGAAATATTTAAAAAATTACTACCCAATTTTTTAACTTTTAAGTCATTTGATTCCCAATACCCAACTTCATAGCAGAAAAAATATTTTGCAAATAAAATATTATCTTTATTTGTTTGAAGTCAAAACAATTTCATTTTATTAAGTACAATATTTTCTATTTGTCTTCTACATAATGTAATAAATTCAAGTTAATGCATCAATTTTAAATTGAGTAATTATATATTTATTCTTATATGTACATATTCTTTCAAGTGATTTAATTTATCTGAAACGCTTGAAATTGTTTAAACCCTTTTCCAAGAAATTAGATAATTTTTCATTAGCATTCGTAACTTCTACAATAAAAACTGCTTTTATTTTATTTGCAATTATATTATGTAGTTTCAACCATATTTATCCTCTTAAACATGTGATATATTAATGTCATTTATTGCAAGATAAATTTAAATTTTCATTGCTGTAAATATTAACAAATTTGTATATGTCAATCATTTTTTTACGTGTTTACTGAAACAAATTTATATATGCTAATAAAAGAATACACAGACACACATTACGTTTCAATTAGTTATTTATTTTTTAAAAAATGCTTTAATAAATACAGATACATATATGGAAATCCTAACAAAAAAGATGTCAGCTTCTTGAACATCGCCAGAGGTGATCCATAACTATGAACAAACCACAATATCTTGCTTTTCTATTGATTATTTAAAACTATGTGGATACTTTTAGTTTCATAAATCGTAATTATTTTTACTGCTTTTATAAAATTCCTGTGATTTTTTTTTATATATATTCTCTAAATAAAAAAGTATTGTCTTCTCGCAATAGAGATTATTATGCACATCAAAAAAATAAAATTAATATAAACAAAATTGTCTTTTTGAATACAACTTGGGAAGATATATTTTCCAATGGCTACCAGAATTTAATATATCTTTTAAAAAGTAAGCATCATTTGGAGCATTACCTAATGGATTATAATATTCAAACATTTTGCATTTTATATTTGTATAAGTAATATCCAATGGCAATTCATATTTACAGGAATTAATAAGAAATTAGTTTTTAATATATTATTAATCCAAGAAAAATATAAAATGCTTGTCCCAGATTGAAATAAATAATCTAAAGAACCAATCTTTTCTGAAATCTAGTGACACTGTTTTTTCTTCCTCTACTGCTTTATAAAGGATCTAGCGATTTAGCATGTAAAATGAAATGTTAGAATTATTGTAGAATAATTTAAACTTTTGATATCCAAATTTATAATAGGATCATCAATATTTTTTATTATCAGAACCTTTTAATGTTTTATTAGAATTAGGAAATGAGAATGTTTCTTGATGTTTCAAAAAACTGTATAATTTTTTTTATTCGGAAGAACATATGAATGAGGGTCAATATGTAAAAGGATTAGTTTTTTACATTTATAGCTATGTGCACTCCAGCTACCAATGTGTCAAGATAATTTAATACAGTGTTAAGCATCAATTCTTCAACTTGTAGATTTTCAGCTAATACTTTAATACATAATCGCTTACACTCTTTTTTCTTTAGATCTCATGACTTTCCCTAATGGTTTGTTATACTTCATTGGAAATCACTGAGTAGTTACTATAAAATTATTATCCATATAACTGGAAATTACCAACAATTTGCATTTTTGTATTAATAAATATATGGACTTTATGAATATGCTCACATAAACTATTGATATTGTTACTATTGTAATCACATTTATATTGATGACCACATAGTGGTATGCATTTAATGTAACAGCTATCTAAAAGAGGATGAATTTTATTAATTATACTGTATAACATTTCAATTTATTACACTGAAAATCTCCTAACTTCCCAAGAATTAGCTCATACTTACTGAGTAACATCCCATCTGCTACTTTAATTCCCTTATTAAGTGACTAGTCATTAGGATTATTAAAAACCACTTTACACTCAGGATAAACCCAAAAATGCGACTTTGTAGGTTATTTCCGAATTACAATTTTTTTATGGCAAGAAAAGCAGTATATTAATTTTTATAAAATTTACCAAAATTTAAACATTCCTTTGATAAATAATCATTATTTTTTTCTACAACTAAATTTAAAGCATTTTTTTAAAAAGTGATGAAACTTCTAACCATGTATTGCTAATTTCTTTTTTACAGCAAGATCTGTTTTAGAAATATTATCTTTTCCAGAACAATCAAATTCATTTTTAAAATCACTTAATGCAGAAGGTAGTTTAGATTTCTGGTAGAAATATTAAATGGTTTAAATATGTGCACCTTGATACATATGATTTTAAATCTCTTTAAATAATTAGAAGATTTTGAAGAATAACTCCTTACAAGGTTTAAATTTTTTTGAAAAATTTAGTACCTTACTGAGCACCTCCAAACATGATTTCTTTTCAGTATATTAGATAAAACTGACAATGTACACGGAAATATAAAAGAAGAATTAAAGTAGAAAACAAGAGTTGGATTGTGTAACAGATAAAGCAGAAGGATGATACCGAGACTGTGCATAATATACATTTGAAATTTTTATAAGAATAAGCAGAAAAATATTTCAAAATTTATATTAAATAATTTTATAAAGTAGTTGGTGAAAAAAAGAAAAAGCAAATCATTAAGGGTGGGCAAGACAAAACCACAGCATGTATAGGAGTAAATGCAAACTTTCTTAATGAAAGCACAGAAGCAGGAACAGTCGCTGGAAACTCTGGAATAAAATTTGTTTGTATTACCTCAACAATATACCATCTGAATAATCTTATGAAAAGATTTCTTAACACATTTTCCGAAACAACATTGCAAAAATCCTCCAATAACAGACAAATGAATCACTTTAAAGTATGTGTATGAGTTCAAAAATTTAAATATACACAAATTTCAATCATAAAAAATTTGAATAAGCTTTAACTGTATATGAATAAATGTTATAGAAAGTGCAAAGTCATGTTAATTAACAATATTGTATAATCTTTAGTTTCCTCATGAATAACCAATATTATTTTAACAATTTCACTTTGAGCTACCTTCGTATTGACTGCATATTTGAATTACATACGACATTTTTTGAAATGAGAGGGAAAGCAAGAATAAATCAAGATTTGCACATAGCTGCAGTACAGATGAATATGGATTAGAAGTATTTATAAGGAAACAACAAAATTAAAAATTATAACACAAAAAGAGTAAGAACAGTGGATTAAACAAACTATCGGTAAAGATGTAAAGCAGCAAATGTAGACATTGAGTTACAGATACAGGAACAGTCATTGACAAATCTGGAATACAGGCTTGCTTGTCTGTCCATTTCATCAGATGACTCAAAACATGGATAAAGCTCCCTTTTACACAAAATATCTTAAAGCCTAATAAGAAAACAAACAAACAAAAATCATACAAAAGTTAACCTCATGAATTCATATAAAATGTTAAAGTATATAAATACAGACCTATACCTCATTTGGTATAAAGACAAACTAATTTTAAGCCTAAGTATCTAGAAGAGCTTTATGTGTTTATATAAATATTATAGAAAATACAAAATCTTATTCATTAACTTACTAAGGACATTCATCAATCAAAGACAATATCAATAATCAAAAAACAATAAACATTGGAAAAACATATACAGTAAAAATTAATTTGAAGATGCTTTTTGTGTGTTTATATAAGTATCATAGAAAAATACAAAATCATATTAATAATTATATCATATAAACAGGGGTGAAAAACCAAAATGATTTTTGCAGCAGCTCTCAGTGGTTTCAGAGTAGCAGGGCAATTTACATTGTTGTAGTAGCTTTCTCTCTCCGGTGGTTTCGTAACAGCATATTATTACATTAACTATTAGCAGTTCTTCTTCAGATTTCAAAGCACATACTAATGAATTATATATTATTTAGCAATAGCATGATTGATATGAAAATAAACTTGCACGTGATTTCTTTTATCGCAATTGAATAAAAACCATGATATCTTCGAAATTTAAAAAAAACTAAATTATTGATGTATTTATAATAAGAAAAATTAGAATTAAAATTGAATGTTAAAAATTATTTTTATTTAATGTATATTAATAAACATATCCATTATTAAATTGGACACATTTCAATAATGGATGTATTTATTAATATTTTTTTGTATTTTTTAATGCCTAACTAATTTTTTCTCTATCTTTGTTGCAACTTCGAATATTTTGGAATTCTAGCAATGAATAGTTTTTAATGGAAATATTGTATGAGATTTCATATAAAATATGATTATTAAATTATTTAATAGCAAAATATATTAAATGTTTCTCTGCATTTTGTTTTGACTTGCTATTTTTACAATAATAATTACTTATAGATAAATGTCATAAATATGTTTTTAAATATTATTTAACAAATCTTATTTTTTGAGAATTTTAATATTTCTAGATATAACATAGTTGCAGATTTTCTCTGTAGAAAAAAAATGTGCTTAAGAAATTCAGTTGATAAGTTAAGTAATTCACGGAAATAAAAAAACTGCTGTAATCCTACAAATGGCAGATTATAGCTAATTTTTAAATTATTATTAAAAATAAAAATTTATTTTAAAAAATTTGATAATATTTAACAAGATAATAAATAAAAAAGAGGCAAATAAAACATATTAATTGTAGAGAAAAAGATTTAAAAATTTTTAGAAATTAAAAAAATTATGTTTATATTATATAATTATGCAAATTATTTTGTTGGTTACAAATGTAAATATTAATAAAATTTGAATTAATTCAAATTTAATACATTTATTTGAAACAGTTACTGTAGAAACATTTAGTGATAAATGTTCACTAAGCAAATTATTTATCCCTATTTGTTTCTAAAAAGAACAATAGATGATGGCCACAATATCAGCCTCTAATTATTTAAAATGAATTTTCGCCCCTATGACAAATGTTGTTGACAAAACTAATAAATCCTATCGCCAGCAAAAGTCATAAAAACATAATTTTTATACCATTGGTTAATTGTCACACCTATCTAATAACGATCTTAGAAGATAGTCTCATTCATATTAGGTTATTTTTCTGGTTAATAACTCAAAATAAAGAAAATATCTCAGCTTTTTTTTGGCACAGTGAAATGGAAATCGCCGTTTGTAGGAATGTGAAGCAAGGCATGAATTTTGGCAGTTTGGCGTAGATTTTCCACCCCCTGTAAGGTTCCTTTATATTTAATAATCAAAAAGACTAACAAAATATTAAAGAACAATTTATGAGCTTAGCTTTGGCATTAAATGTTCATCCACAAAGGCCGGGTTGCTCTCTTATCCCTTCTTATCTGTTAATCAACCTTGTTTTTACTTCTTTAATTCTTCTCTAAATATATTCCCTCAGTATTTGCCATTTATATCTAATATACTGAAAGAAATCATGTTGGAGGTGCTCCAGTAAGAAGAGTATTAAATTTCCCAAAAAATGTAAACTTTGTAAAGAGTTATTAAAATTTTTTTTCTAGTTATTGAAAAGAGATTTAAAATCGTATGTATCAAGGTACACATATTTAAACCATTTCCTCTTAATATTCTACCAGAAATCTAGCTACGTTCTGATAGATGATTTTAAGAATGAGTCTGATTGTTCTGAAAGAGACAATATTTCTAAAACAGATCCTGCTGTAAAAAAATAAAATTTAAATTGAATATAACATCTAATTTACTATGTTTTTCTCGTAAGTAAAATATGTAAAAGAAGGTAAAAAAAAAATATATATATATTTATTTTTTTATAACTAAATTGTTAATATTAAAATTTGAAAACCCATATTTCCCCATTTTCTTTTTTTTCAGAAAACTAATAATTTTTTATAAATATACTATTTCCATCTGCAAGATAGATTAAACATAAAAATTAAGCATGCCAAATTTCTGTGCCATTGCTAGAATAACCCAACCAAATCATCTTAATTGTTTAATTAGATGGTTCTTTTACAATCTTAATTTTTTTCCTTTTTATTTTTTCACTTAAAAGCATCAAAAACTTTTTTCTGCTAAAGGACATGACACACTTTTTTTTTCTACAAAGATTCCGTCTATAATAACTTGACTTTAAAATGATGAAGTTTGAATACATTAAGAATCAAATATAATTTATGTTTAAATTATTATCATTGAATAACTTATATTTTATTTTTTCAAATGTTGATAATAATTCTTAATAGTATTTATTATGACATATGCGTTAATTTTTTTATTGAATAAAATAATTTTTATGTTATCTGAAAGAAATGTTTTTCTCTTTTCATTTTCTGAAACCAGTCACAAACATGAGAAAAATGAGAATATGTTACAGATGTATAAATCCACTAACTTAAAAAAAATATATTTTATTACCATAATTATATTATTAATAATTTTCACATGTTTATGAAAAAAAGAAATGAAAAACTAATCAACATAATTGTTTACACTTGGAACTGAAAAAACATAATGATTCTGTGAATAAATTGAGCTATGGTAATTAAAGGTATGTTTTCTTATTGGACTTTTATTAATTTTACCTACAGTAAAAACATATATTTTTAAATTTTACAATTTAATATACAAATATATAATTTATTTTATAGCATTTTATCAACAATGACTATGTATATTATATTATTACAGGTTCTTTTACTTTAAATGAATTCTATATATATTTTGCAAAAATACAACTGTTTTTTGTCGAAGCATTTTCAAATGAAATGAATTGACAAACAACAGTGATAAAAATTTATCCAATCTAAAAGAATATTTTAACATTATAAATCCATACATTTCAAGACAATAATTTAAAAATAAACTCGTGTTTTGTATAAATTCTTTTGAAATGCATGCAAATGCTGCCATTTAAATAAATAAATATTTTATTACTAATTTTATAAATAAATTAATAAGTTAGTATTATAGTTCATTTAAATGATTAAATTTTTAAGAATTTCTCTTCAGTTTTCCCAATCAAATCGGGGAAAAAAAATTCCTTAATTTTTTTTTTTTTTGAACGAGGTGCAAAATAATCTTTTCTGTCTGTCGGATAAATTTTTAGGACACATTCTATGAAATGTTCGCCATTGAAGTAATTCCTTGATGATAGAACAGAGAGGTTTATCTGTATAGTTAAATGACCTCTCTTTTAAGTTTATGAAAGTGGCATTTGCATTTTTTCTTTCAGGTATAAAATCGGCAGTTCAACAACAAATTCGTTAAAAAATTGACGTAAAAATAGATTTTGAGTAATTTAGAGTACTTCATTTGTCAGTGAAAGGCCCAATCATAGCTTAGTTTTTAACAAAAAATGTTTTATAATATGATGTTGCTTGGCAGCATATTTTTTACAACTTCTAATTTATATGCTTCATGATGGGATAAAGATATTATTTTTTTTCGAGATACATCAAACAAACAAGAATTCGCCAATTCAAAATTCGTCATTACTTAATTCACAATATAATAGTATCCACATTACTTCTCATTTGGAAAAAAAATTAGTTTTTATTTGTGAATTCTTTTATTAAAAACATTTGTTATCATCTAAGTGTAAAGATTTATTATAAAGTAAAAAATTTACATTTTCTTGCAATTTTATAGCAAATAAAATTTAAGAATGATCCTAAATTCAATACATTTTTAAAATATACTTCTTACAGTATAGATATTTTTAAATTTCTTACAGTTTATCTGACATCTACAATTAATGTAAATAAAAGAAAATTTCAAAGAACTCAGAAATTTCCATGCCACTATATTTTGCATTTGATTAATGTTAAATATAATAAATTACATGATGAAATGAACATACTTTTGAAGTTCAAAATATTTTACAAAGAAAAAAAAATTAAATGAAAGCCCCAATTATGTACATCAGCATCTGTTTAACCATATGTTTTACTTAAGTTATAAAGTATTTTTTACTTTTACTTTGTTTTATTCGTGTTTTATATAAATCAATTATTATTTTATTCTCACGAACCTTTTAGTTCCTTACTCATTCAACAGATGGCGCCAGGAATTTTATAAAGGAAACATTTACGAGAAAATATTTTCTAAGAATAAAAAAAAAACGTACACAAATAACTAAATGAATGTATGGTTTTAAAAATATATTTTTAAATAGTGGATTAATAATAGAGTACACCCTTTTTTTTTTTTTTTTTTTTTAAATATTTACAAAAAACGTATAGATTATTATTATTATTTTTTTTTTTTAGTATATAAAAATTGATTAAGATTTAATTTTTTTAATTGATGTATGTATTTAATATCACACTTTCAAACCAAACGTTAACAACATATTCATTTCAAACTGTCACGGCTTAATTATATAAATTGTTTTATAAAAATACTTTTCGGGAAAGATGAATATCTGATTTAAAAAAAAGATTTTTTAATGTTTTAAGTGAATGCCATTGAGAAATATATATATAAATTTTTTTTTTTGTACATAAATTATATATTTATTACAGAAAGTGAAAAATTATATATACAATTCGTATTGCATATTAAAATAATCAATACATTTGATGATCGAATCCAATCTTTTATGCTGTTTACATTAATTTAGTTTTAATTAAAATTAAGATTTAATTAGAAATTAATCACGATTAGAATAAGGCAAGTTTATTCTATTTTCAATTTATGAGGAAAAGCGTATATTTTAATCCGTATTTGCTATTTATCATGAAATATATGCTACTCAATGGCCCTAAATATTCCAAGCTTATTTAATAGTTAATTTTTTTTTTCTCATTCTTTTAAAATATTGCTGTTAATCATTTGGTTTAGACTCTTGGTCAAAAAGCAATCTTAATATGCAAAAAATCTATCTATCTACCTATACTATTGTGTCGAAAAAGCCCAAAAAGTAAGACCAATTTTCAATTTAAAATTCGGGGCTCATGGAATTTCATTTATTTATTTATTTATTTATTTTATTATTTTTTTTTTTTTTTTTTTGCACTGTCCTTGACATCTGTGTGAAATTTTACGTCAAAATATCCATTAGTGCTTGAGTTAAGCTTGGTTTTGTGAGATGCTAAAATTGATTCCACATATTATTTTTGGAAATGTCTGAATTAATTAAGTAAAGAACTTGCATTAAATTTTGTTTGCGGAATGAATATTCGTGTACGGAGTGCGGAAACGTATAGAATGTTGCAGAAGGCATTCGGCGAGCAAACTATATTGAAAAGAAATGTTTACAAGTGGTATAAACAGTTCAAAGAAGGCACAGAACGCGTTGAAGACGAACAGCCCTCTGGTCGACCATCAACCACAAGAAAACCCTAGTGACAAAGGTGAAATAAATGAATAGTTTAAAAACTAAAGAACACGCTTTTAGAGTTAATCAAACTAAAAAGTAAAAAATAATTGTTAACATAAGAATAAAATGACTGACGAGAAAATGAATGTCACTGTTCTAAAAGTGTGGGTGCTCGATATCAATCGTTATAATTTTTCACTAGTTTCCTTCCGAAATGCAGAGTTAGTTTTAAAATGTCATACAAAGCACCCCACGCTTTTACAACAGTGACATTCATTTTCTCGTTCCGTTGTTGACTGATATTTTTCGTCAGTTACAGAAATCCATCATAATCTTGACCATTTTTGAAATTAGCCCATATTGGCGACATTTAAATTTTTACCATTGACAAATTTTAGATAACGGGAACAATTCATTAAACAATTAACCATAATTAGCAATTTATTAAATCTTTTAGTTTAATTTCAACTTTTTGGCAAAAAATCTCATGCTTTTTGAGCTAATGACAAATCCCCAAAATTAATTTAAAAAGGAAAGATTTGGTTTTTGTCGCTCTGCGGTCGTCTTGTGCACACTTTAGGCTAAACAGACCGGGACCTACAGTTTAAAGTGGATTCGAACCACTACAAACATCCAGGGCACTGCCGGACTCGAACCCGAAACCTGTGGTACCGAACACCAGAACGCTAGCCACTCGGCCATCAGGTCCCTGAAAAGGAAAGAAAGAATTAAAATAGCTCATTTTATTATTATTGTTTTTTTTTGTTGTCGTCGTCGTCTGACTCGTGGTTCAGCGGCAACATGTTTCGCTGATGAGTATTAGGGCTATGGTTCAGTCCGCTGGAATCTTTGGTGTACACACTATTTCAAAAAACGAGGAGCATCGATGGCTTTGTGGCGTTTAGCATCTTGCTTCGTTAATCGGACAAACTGGTGGGAGTTTTGCGGGTTTGTCCCATACGATAGTATAGGTAATAGGTACCTATATTATCGTAGTTTCCTCTAAGTCCACTCGGAAGGTACTACCCTCTTTCTGCTGCGATTCGAGCCAAGTCAGACTTCAACCTACGGGTGCTCCATCATAACAGAAGCTGCTACCCTCTTCCCTCTTTCCATGACGGATAAAACAACAACATTATTATTTTATTTAGTATTTCATTAGTTTTTGTGCGCTTTTTTAACGTTTTCAGCATTTTTTTTTTTTGATACTTTATTCATTAAAAATGTGCTTTCGATGTTAGAATTCTGGAGAAATGTTTTACAAAGTAGTAAACTTTCAAACTCCGCTTTAAATTTGTACAATTTTTCTTATAACACCATAATCTAAACTATGCATTCAGGGGGTTAGCAAAATAATGAAAACACCTGTGAATAAAAGTGACATTTTTGAATGCGCTTCGTAAGCATTAAAATATAATAATAGCCTCAATTTTTTTTAAAAAATAAAAATATATACACTCAAGATCCAAAACATTATGACCACCTGTCAATAACGAGTTGGCCCACCTTTGGCGCTCAACACAGCTTCAACCCGCCTTGGCATGGATGCCACAAGTTCTTGGTAGATGGCCGGAGACAGATTGTACCAGATGTTTAAGCAACGGTCACGCAAATCCGAGATATTGCGAATTGGTGGTCTTTGAACTCTGAGCTGTCGTCCCAGGACATCCCTAATGTGTTCTATCGGATTGAGATCAGGTGAGTTATGCGGCCAGGACATTAACTGGAATTCAGCATCATGTTCCTGGAACCACTCCAACACAATTTTAGCCTTGTGACAAGGGCGTTGTCCTGTTGGAACATTCCATTTCCAGCTGGAAAACAAAGGCCATGTAAGGGTGCAACTGGTCCGCAATGATGTTCAGATCCCCTGTAGCATTCATGGTCTGCTCTACCACAACCACGGGTCCCATAGACGCCCAAGAGAACGTCCCCCAAAGCATAATACCACCATCACCGGCCTGTGTATGACCTACTGTACATTGAGGGAGCAACTGTTCGCTTGGAAGACGGCGTATCCTGACACGGCCATCGGCGTGATAAATGACAAACCGTGATTCATCTGACCAGGCAACTCTCTCCCACTGATCCATGGACCAGCCACGATGTTCCCGGCCCAGCGCAGGGCAGTTGGCGATGACGCTTGGTCAGCAAAGGCACACGAGTGGGACGTTTGCTGCGTAGCCCCATATCCAACAGTGTCCGCTGAATAGTGTGCTCCGACACTATTCTACTTGGCCCTGCATTGTATTGGGCTGTCAGCTGAGCCACTGTCTGGCTCCGGTTTTGCTTCACCATGCGAGGCAGTCTCCGACAACCTTTTTCTTTGATAGCGTGTGGACGTCCAACACAATGTGGTCTACTGCTGGTTTCGCCGTCATTCACCCACTTTGCGTAAGTACTAACAACTGTAGATCGCGGACAACCCACGAGTCGTGCAGTTTCGAAATACTTGTTCCGATCCTTCGAACCATTACAATCTTCCCTCTATCAAAGTCGCTTAGATCCGCAGCCTTTCCCATCACACACAGAAGTAAGTGAAAGAATGATTCTTCAGACTCTCCAACAGCAGTTAAATACCACTTCCACCTGATCACGAGCCTTCCACGTCATTCAAGCGAGTTCATTGCAAAATGTAAGGGTGGTCATAATGTTTTGGCTCTTGAGTGTGTATGTTCTGGTAGTATGTAGTAGCTTTATAGAAGTTTTATTTTATTCTCTTTGTATTTTTACTCTTCAATTGTAACTTTGACTTTCTGTCTTAATTGTAATGTCTTTGTTCTCTGGCAACAATTGGCAAAGAGCTCGACCACAAGTTACTGCTCACCATTCTCCAAGTGGAGATGTGGTCGCTGCGCGACCAAGATATTCAATCAAGTCCTCAATAATTAAGCTTTATTGAAGTTCTGCAAATCTTGGATTTATTTCAAACGCGTCAAATATTGGACGTTTCAGATTTTCAAAGAGGCCAAATTGTAGGAGCCCGTCTAGCTGGAGCAAGTGTAACCGAAACATCACAACTTTTAGACTTTTCTAGAGGTACGGTGTCTAAAGTCACGACAGCATACTCAGAGCGTGGCAAGACAAGCTCTGCAAAGTAAAAGAGTTGACGAAAAGAGAAGCTCAGTGAAAGAGACCGACGGGTATTGGAGCAGATTGCGATGTCTCAAAAGAGAAGAACTGCAGCAAAAGTGACCGCAGAGCTCAATCAGCATCTGGATTCTCCGTTGAATAGAAATTTTAGCTGACCAGGTTCATCCTATGATGCAAACATTGTTTCCTGCAGGAAATGGAATTTTCCAGGATGATAATGCATCCATCCGTGCAGCGGGACTTGTCCAATCACGGTTTGATGAACACGTGGATGAAGTTAAACATTTACCTTGGCCCGCACAGATAACAGACCTCAATATCATTGAACCGTTATGGTCTACTTTACAGCGTTCGATACAGAATCGATATCCTCCACCGGCATCTCTCCCAGAACTTTCACAATATCTCCATGAAGAATGGTGCAATATTAATCTAAACACTATTCAGTACTTGTATAAATCGATTCCCAGGCGAATCAAGCTGTATTACAGTCCTACACCGTACAAATAAAGGATTCTTTATAAATCTGTAGTGTTTCCATTATTTTGATAACCCGCTGTATTACTAATATTAATTAAAGTCGTGAACTACATTTAAATGGCCAAAGCTCTTATGAGTTGTATCTGATGATACTCTCCCACTCATCCTTTTGATGACGTTCTTATAAGGTGTGGGTTACAAATTTCTGTAAGTAACAAATCTCCTTCGCCAATATTGTGACAAGTAACATCACCCTCAAAACACTTCCGCTCAAATTCCTAACCAAAACACTCCAACTCCATTTCCTTCTAATAATAATGCTGAAATCTATCAATTACTATCCATTTTTAAAGAATTCGCTCAACTCTTCTCCTCAGACGGCATCCAAACCATGTTCAACAACCTTCAAGCTGCCACCACCAAAGAAGGTAAATTATTCGTCATTCTGCATGGATTTTCGTCTTTCCTCAACAAATCTAATTAATGTCTGCTTTCTTCACTGGACGGTTACTCGTTCATTTTAATTCTCTCCCATGTATTTTAATTACTTTCCTTACTTATTATAATAATAATATTAATTAAAAAAAAAACTCACTCTATTAAACTTTCTTTTAGTATTTGGGCAAGATTCCTTTTAGTCTTTACCGCTTTCTTCCCCCAGCAATGCTCTTCCGATGGACAATCCATGATAGAAGCTAACGGCTGTTGTGCAGGCACGGAGCTTCAACAAAACTCATATCATCACCTGTAAGTAACAATATTAGTCTTCCTAAATGCTGTACTTATATAAATTGGACAATAGTCATAGGGTGTTTATGGTATAAGTCTCGGTCTATACTAAACCTATAACGGCTTCAAGAATAGGGCCACTTTCACGTTCATGGGAACAGTTTAAATTTTATTTACAAGCGTTATATACATATATATATATATATATATAGGACTCTATTTACAAAAATAAAAATTAAAGATAATTTGATACACAGGTGCAGTTCACTCCAAGGATGGAGATTTTCAGAGTTCTCTAAACTACGACGAATCTAAAGCACTAGTCTGCGGCAGACTAGGGGCTTGATGACCGAGTGGCTAGCGTTCTGGAGCTGGCTACCACAGGTTTTGAGTTCGAGTTGCGGAGGTGCCATGGATGTTTGTAGTGGTTCGAAATCCACTTTAAACCGCAGGTCCTGGTCTAACAGGATCGTAAAGCGCTGCGGGGTATTGTTACTCTGCCTCCGTAGCTTATCTTCAAGGTACACGCACCTCCTGGGTAGTGCTAAGTGAGTAACGTCGGTGCGGCGCTTGCCTTAAGGCAGGGATGGGCAAACTCCGGCCCACAGAATGTTCTATCCGGCCCGCGGATAGAATTTTAATTGGTCTTAATTAAAGAACTAAGTTTAACGTTGGCCGACAATAAATTCTAAATTAAGATTAACAATCCTAATCTTAAAATTAGATTATCCCGGCTAACTGACAAGGAAAGTATTGATTTTTCCTCAATTAAAAATAAATTAAAAAAATAAAATTGTTTGTATTTAAATGAATCATTTATTTTGTAATTTTTTTATGTACTTTTTTAAATTTCATAATGCAAATTAAGTACAAAATTTTTCAATGATTAAGGAAATTTAAGGTTTTCATGGCCGCGTTTGAAGCAAAATATAAATAAATAAAATTTTAATTCAAGGTCAAAAAAAAAAATTCAAGGACAAATTTAAACAACATTATATTACAGTTCGATTTTAACAATAACAAAGCTTTATTAAAAGAATTCAGTTCGGCAAGACGTATCATAAAATATCAAAAAGCGGACTGGCAAGGAAAGGTGTGATTTTTCCTCACTTAAAAATAAATTTAAAAATTAAATAATTTGGTATTTAAATAAATCCTTTATTTCGTCATTTTTAGAATTTCAAAATATAAAATAAATTAAGTAAACAAATTTTGAATGATCAAATTTCAAATGTGATCAGTAGCATTTTTGTCCTAATTGAATTTTGGAAATAATAATTAAATTCTAAATTTAAAATTATCAATTTCTTTTTTTTTTTTTTCCTTCTATTAGCTTCCAATTCCTTCTATTAGCTCTCACTCTCCCTATATATATCTTGTTCAAATTTTCAATCGTTCATAAAATGCTTTTTATTCATCCACTCAAGTGCAAATACATTTTTTTTTTTTTTTTTTGAATTTGTAGTGGATGACACTGAATGTTGATTCAGTTTTTTCAATTATAAAATCAGTAATTAAATTTAATTAATTCATTTTGGTTTTTTTTTTAGTTTTAAGTTGCACATATCTACCAATAGATGGTGCCAGATAAACTTTAAAAATGAATGAAAATTATTTATAATGGACTTTCTGCACTATAGTGAAAAAAAAAGTAGGAATTGACTTTAAAATTTTTTTTATATTATTTGTTAAATAAATAATTAAATTAAAAAATTTTTAGGTCCCAATCCATAAAAATGTGGACCCGGGTCACACCCCTAAATGCACAAAAAGACGCTTACCCCATTATATGTACTTCTGATTTTGTTTACAGCACTTTGTAAATTCTTGATTGTGAATACAAAGTCCTATCTCAAAGACCAAAACGAGTTGTCTCCAAAAATTCTACCGTTAAACTCATTGTGTAGTGTGCTGGTTTGCAAATTGATACAATCCAACTGTATAACAGCTTGATTGAGACTTGAGACACAGGTTTGAGAACTCACAGCTATATTTACACACGCACAAACAGCACACAAGAACAGTTAACTAAAGGTAATATTTAACACATTTAAAGACATATAAATATGGATTTGTTTAAAGACTCCACTTCTAGGCTAAAACCAGATACTTGGCTACACTCAGGGTGCGCGAAATATGCGTCCCCTCCTGGGGAGAGTTTGTAGGCCAACTAATGCTCCGGATGTGCTAAATATATTTCTTATCGGGATGAGAATCTATCAATTAAACGTTTCTCATCAGGATCATAGATTCCGTTGTACTTCCTCTCGGGTGAGAGTCTCCAGGCCTACTAACCGTTTCTCCTATTAACCATGTCAAACGGGGCACTCTTGTCAATGCGTAGGAGGAAACATGGTTACAAATTTATAAAACAGTTATTAAAATAAAAGATGCTCGGGGACACAGGTCTGAATGCGTGAAATATACTTCCTCTCTGGGTGAGAGTCTGTTGGACAAAGAATACACAGGATTGCGCTAAATATATTTCCTCTCTGGATGAGAGATTACAAACTAAACATTTCTCAACAGAAATGCGTGATCGCTCTGTATTAAACGTTTCTCAGCGGAAGCTGAGAACACTGTACTTCCTCTCCGGGGAAAATCTCGAGGCCTACAGACCATTTCCCCTGAACGTCACAGGGGCGCTGTTGCAATGCATAGGAGAAAGCAAGGTTACTTCTGGAGATCCCGATTTACGAATCTGTGCTCCCGGATGCAGGAGGATTCAGGTTGGATGTCACTGGCGGTGACCGTTGCGTATGCTGATTTCAGAACAGAGAAGACTGGATGATGATTGTAACAGCAGAAAGTGCCTCGCATTGCTTGCTAAAGTGTCTGATGAGAGTTTGGAGGGTTTTTAGTTTCTTTCTCCATAACAGTCTTCATGGAAGCCAATGGCCCATTGGTGGGCTACATTAATGGATGGCGAGGCCCACCGATGAACAAATTAATTAATTAATTAATCATTGAAACAAGAGCAGGAATGTGATACAGATTGATTGGATTCCTAATGAAAAATGTTTTTAGATTATCAATTTATTGATTATAGAATTGTGATCACTTCATTGGATCATAATTTCCTAGCGCTCTGACGATCGGTGCCACAGGTTTCGGGTTCGAGTCCCGGCGGTGCCATGGATGTTTGTAGTGGTTATGAATCCACTTTAAATAATAGTTCTCGGTGTAATAGGATCGCAGAGCGTTGTCTTGAGGTTTAGTCAGTCTTCAGCTTTCGTGGTTCCACGCTAAAAGCGAATCTACATATTACACTTAGTCATGGAGCAGTCGTCTACGACGGGGTCTGTTGGACCTGTGTAGGCTTTTTGCACCGGGGGTATTAGTAACCACTACAACAGAACTTCTTAGCAAAAATTTTCTGAATAGACAATTCCATACCACCTCAGGATACGAACCTGAAGTCTGTGGGACCAACGGCCAGAGCGCTAGCCAATTGCCCATCAGCCCTCCAACTCACATTGATTTGGTTTGGTTTGGTTTGTCGCTCAACGGCCATTTTGTGCACACAAGGGCAATTTACTCGATTCTGTACGCAATGTTTTGGTATTAGAAGTGTGCTTAGTATTAGCAATGCTCTGTTTATATTTTTATTAGTTTGGTATGCTTGGTATTACTAAGTTAATAAAATAATAGCATTTTCATATTCAGACTGGAGAAACTTCCAAAATTCACAAGTTCTCCGAATCCTAAACGCGACAATCATCTCCAACGTGAGTAAACGTCCTGATGGCCATTTTTCTAGCGCTCTGGCCTATGGTACCACAGTTTTCAGATTCGATTCCTGGCGGTGGTATGGATGTTTGCTATTGCTTCAGAATAAACTGTAGCTCCTGGTCTAATTAGCCCAAAGCGTGCAGAAAATGACCTTAGAGTGACAAATCAAACCGAACCAACGTGAATTCTTACATGATGAAATTCAACTATAACCACTTCTCACCTACGCAAGTAAAAATATCCCCCTCCAAATACTTTTTCAAAATTTTCGAACACGAATAATTTCCATCCTTCCTAAATACGATCCATGTACAAAAAAATTCCGGTAACTGATGAACCTGAACTTGTATTCTTGATAGAACACAAGTTCATTAAGTTCCCAATTGTTAAACAAACCTCAAAAAAAAAAAAAAAATAAAAATAAAAATAAAAATAAAAAAAAAAAAATAAGTTAATTCCTACTTTTTTTCACTCTATTGCAGAAGGTCCTTTATAAATAATTTTCATTCATTTTTTTTTAAGTTTATCTGGCGCCCTCTACTGGTAGATACATGTAACTTAAATCTAAACAAACTAAAATTAATTACTGTATTAAAATTTTTAAAAAACTGCATTAACATCCAGTGTCATCCACTACAAGTAAAAAAAAAAATGTATTTGAACTCGAGTGGATGACTAAAAAGCATTTTATGAACGATTGAAAATTTAAACAAGATATATATATAGGGAAAGTGTGAGCTAATAGAAGGAATTGAATGACTCTAACCTCCTCAATGGCACATAGTCAGCTTTAATCGTGATCTTTCCTCATCTCCTTCCCGCAATTTTCAGTTATCATAAATTTTTATATATTTCAATCCTTTCTTCCTCTTTAGTTCAAAGCTCTCACTCAAATTTTCCAGACATGTGTCGTTTACACATGAATTGATACCTTGCTTTCTACTTACTCTTTCCTCAATAAGTTATGATCATCCAGGGCCGGATTTAGATGAAAAGAGGCCCTAGGCTATTCCACTTATGAGGTCCTTTCACCACCATTTTTAAGTTTGAAAATTACACGAGAGATAATAGAGTTTTTTGCATACCGTACGTTAGTTACCGTAGGAACGTACGTACTGTATGCAAAAACTCTCTAATAAAAATACATCATTGATATACACTCAAGAGCCAAAACATTATGACCACCTATCAATAACGAGTTGGCCCACCTTTGGCGCGCAACACAGCTCCAACCCGCCTTGGCATGGATTAATACCACCAGTTAAATACCCCTTCCACCTGATTACGGGCCTTCCACGTCATCCAGGCGAGTTCATTGCAAAATGTAGGGGTGGTCATAATGTTTTGGCTCTTGAGTGTATATCAATATGTTAAATGAAACATGTTGTGATTGTTAATTTTATAAAAAAATGTGACACAGATAATAAATTAAAAAAAAAAAAAGTCGAGAACAATTATTTGGACATTTATTCTCAACACCATAAATAGTACTTGTAACAAGAACAAAATTAAGCATAACACACAACATTTACAAAGAAACAAAATTCAAATAAAAAAAAAAAAAATTTCACACATTTTTTTCCCATAGTCTATAAACATTTTACTAAAGTATTCAACCTACTGAACTCAAAGGCGAGAATCAAATGATCGTGTACGCAATCCTAAATTAAGAATCTTTTCTAATAACATTAACACGTATTTCATATTATCGGAGGTAATACAAATATAACCGATATCAATAGGCATGCTCGTTTGTCTGTTCCAATCTGCATCAATCTGAATTTTATTTTTGCAAGAACAAACCAGAGCTTAGTAGCATAAGGCACGTCAATATTTTCCATAGCAATCTGTGAACGTATGAACAATACTTTGGTGCAATCTATACAAACAAACAGACCCAAACGAACAATACAACAACAAATACGACAGACCCAATGAGCGGAACGCGTTGATCTTAAGCAACACATTTTTATGTTTATCTATTAGTCATATATGTAAAATTTCTCCTTATTTTCGATTCAGTGTTTAAGTGTTTACTGTTTTTAGAATAGTGTCATTCTAATTTTGCTAACAATTTGAGTGCAGTCCCTCTTGATCTTGAGGACCTAGGCTGAAGCCTAGTTAGCCTATAGGAAAATCCGGGCCCTTTGTTCATCAATTACCTTTCAAAACTGAAAAAGAAAAGAGATTAAAAAATAAAAATATATACATTTTCAAACGATTTTACAAACAGCACGTGAAATTTATTTATTTTTTAAATGTAAAAGTGAAAATTCCATTATTATCGCCAAACTATTATTTGGCGTCGTGTAAGGTTATTAAATTAATATTAAATTTCTTCCTTATTTGCCATAAAATTATGGATGTTGTTTTGGGTTGCGGGATTTTTGTGTCCTTGATCATTCGCTTCTTTTGGTTTATTAATTTTTTTAAATTTCTTTTCGAGCTAGTATTTATTATTGATTTATTTATTTATTTTTTAGTTTTTTTTTTCCGAGATATTCTTACTGGTTTATCTATTTATTTATTTTAATTTCTTTTCCGAGCTATTCTTTATGGTTTATTTATTTATTTCTTTTTCCGAGCTATTCTTATTAGTATATTTAAATTTCTTTCACGTGCTTTTGTTTTTGGCATTTTGAATCGCTTTCTTGAATCGTTTGGAATTCTAAATTAAAAAAAAAAAAAAAAAAAAAAAATTCCATTTGCTTCATGTGCTGTTTGCAAAATGGTTTGAAAATCAATAGTTATTTTCATTTTTATTTTTTTTTTTTAAATCTGTGTTCTTTTTCAGTTTTAAACTGTAACTGATGAATATAATTTATTGCCTGCATACGATTTATTGATACTTTTTCTTTGTTTATTTGTTTAAGATTGCTCTTATTGTAGATTAACATTGAGATCCTTGGCCGCGTAGCGCGCCACTAGCTCCTTCACTGTAAAATGTTGAAACATAGCGGTGGTCTCATGCCCTTTGAGTTAATAAGCAAAATAGATAATTAAATGCCCCTTTTTTAAAAAAGATTTATTTATTTAATAAAATGAAAAATAACAAAAATTTCAAAAGTATAGATGTTGATGAAATCAGTTGCATGTAAAAAATAAAAATAATAATAATAATAAAAATAAAACAGGAGCGAACTTTTTCATCTAGGCAGTTGTAAGGAATTAATTTAAAATATTTAGAACCGTGCGAGGTCTTTTGCTATGTTTGCGGGAAGAAATATCATAATCGTAATTTTGTAGGATATTTAAAACGGGGTTATGGATGTTTCGCATATCATTATAGAATTTAGTAGAAATTTTGTGAATAAATTGTCTTAAACTCGAAATCGAGAGAGCTCGTCTAATATTGTCATTACTTTAAGATTGCTGTCATGTGTTTATATTAATATTAATATTTATTTATTTAAATTTCTTTCCTGACTTATTCTTATACGTTTATTTAAATTCCTTTCTCGTGCTTTTTTTAAATTAAATTTCTTTATAATTTCCTTCTTTTTTTTTTTTTTTTTTTTTTTTGAATTTTTAATCGTTTGGAATTTTATGGTCTTTTTTTCAACTTTGTATCACGTGCTGTTTGTAAAATCGTTTGAAAATCTATAGTTTTTTTAAAAAAATGTTTAAATCTGTTTTTCTTTTTTCAGTTTTGAACGGTAACTGATGAAAATAATTTATTGCCTGCATACGATTTATTGATACTTTTTCTTCATTTATTTGTTTAAGATTGCTGTTATGCGCTTATATTATATTTTTTTTTTTTTTTCCAATGGCAAGGCAAGTATAAGAAGAATAAAAATAGTAATAATAACAAAAATAACAAGGGAAAAAAATACAAAAGAATAAATGTCCAGAAAATGCACAGATGACCGAAGTCATTGCCTTAAGAGTTCTCTCGCACGCTACTAAAGCGCTGTCTCCGAGTGGCCGTCATACCGTACATCGTTGGAGGTGGTCTCTGTTCATTGGGTCACTTGAACCACATAGGGGCAGCCAGGGATTCTAAAATATTTTAATGCGATGGAGATGTTCTGCTAGAACAGTCATGGCCAGTCAGAAGTCGGAACTGGGCGACAGCATGCCGTCGCGGATTGCTGGGTATTGCTAAAAGATCTTCAGCTCTCCAACGCTTTGACTTGATCTCATCATGAATTTGTAGCTTGTGGTTTTTAGTCATTATTTGTTTGATATAAAGTTTTATAGAATGGAGGGACAGTGGCGAGGTTCTCGTTTGAAGTAGTTTTGAGCCTCTTTTGCTAGACAATCTGCTTGTTCGTTCCCAAAATGCCACAGTGGCCAGGTATCCACTGAAGCACCACCCGTTTCATTTTTAAATTCAGTTCCAGCAAATGATTTTGACACTGGGAGATTTCCTCTGATGAAGGTGGCTTGGTGGAACTAATAGCCTGAATTGCGGCTTGTGAATCAGACAAAATAACCGCTCTGTTGAATCTATCCTGGAAAATTAGTAAATACTTCAAAGCAATTCGGATAGCCTCCACTTCACCATCAAAAGATGTTCGATATTTCCCAGCTGAAGCGTAGAAGGAGAACAAGTTCGAAAAGACTCCTGAACCTGCAGTAATGAGATTTTCATAAAAGGAACCATCTGTGTATACGTGCAACCATTCAGATTCTGGGTATCTTGTATCAATAGTATCAAGTGTATAGACCCTCAAAACATCTATAGAGATTATATTAAGTTATGCGCTTATAAGTTATATGCTTAAGAGGAGTTATGCGCTTATATTAATATTAATATTTATTTAAGATTATTGTTATGCTTTTTTGTATTAATATTAATATCTATTTGTTTAAATTTTTTTCCCGAACTATTCTTATGCGTTTATTTGAATTTCATTCACATGATTTTTTTGTATTTTTTTAATTTTGAATCATTTGGAATTCTAACTAAAAAATATTTTTTTAAAATTGCGTCACGCGCTGTTTGTAAAATTGTTTGAAAATGTATAGTTTATTTTATTTTTTCAATCAGTTTTCTTTTTTTTGCAGTTTTGAACGATAATCGATGAACGTAATTTATTGCCTGTATACAATTTATTGATTCTTTTTCTTTGTTTTTTTTTTTTATTTGTTTACGATTGCTGCTATGCGTTTTTCTTACATTGCATTCTAAATTTTTATAGGTAACTTATGCATCAGCCCAGCTGATTAAATTTTGATCTTTATATTATTTTTGTTTTTTCTTACATTTTCCTTGCCAATTTTTATTTTAATTCTTCACCAAATGCTCTTTTCTAAATTACAACTTTTGATTTTTAAGTTATATTTGTTTACAATTAGCTTATTTAAAATTAATAAAATTGAAAGTCTCTCTGTAAATGAAATTAAAATTAATTAAAAATTCTTAAAATTAAAAGCAACTGGAAAGAAAGGGGATTATTTTCAAAGGCACTCCGTAAATTATACAACTTTTACTTTTACCCGTGTCTAAAATGTTATTAATATATATTTCTCACAAATATTGACAATAAAATTTCTTATTATAGGCCCACTAATAACTCATCTGTGATGAAGATTCTCATGAAATAGTTTATGAATGGTTCAAATAAATTTAGAATGTTTCCATTGAGTTTATATGAGTCTTGGCTACATATCTTTGAACCTTCATAAAGACCGTTTTCTATATTTCAGACAAGTGTTACTTACAAATAAGCAGTACAATTTCTCTTGGGCATTACAATATCTCGCAATACAATACAATACAATACTTTTGTGGTATCATTTAAATAAAAAAATTAATAAAAGAGTTAATTTTGTTTACATATGTTATAGGTATACATGAATTCTCGCTCGATAAGATATGATTAATATATATTTGGCAACAATTCAAATTTACTGAGCACTTAACTTGAGACAAGCACTGAGCACTGTACTGAGTTTAACCTGAGCACCGAACCTTATAATTTTAATCATTACAGTATTATATTTAATAAATTCCTTAATTTGTTAAGTATTATTTTCTTAAAAATACATAAAATTTTAAAAATATGCTGATAGTAATGTAGATTTTTAGAGCAATTATCTCATTGTAAATTATCTATATCGAACATTCATTTTAGAACCGTTGCATAATTATTTTTCCTTGCATTTATGCTAGAAAATTATTTTTAATCTCAAAATATGTACTGTTTAGCTTAGAAGATTTATTTATGCAGTACTTACAGAACATTTCTTGGAAAGTCTAATGATTTCTATTGTTTTCTTTTCCTAAGAAAAATACTCATTACAGTAATTTCATATGTCAACTAAGATTTATCGTTTTTGAAATTTCATTATTAAACTTATATAACGTATCGTAAAGAAGGAATTCTTAGAAAGGCAAGCTGAAACGCATTTGATAATTCTTCGAGAACATCTAATTTGAAATTATATAACCTGCCCTTTGTGTTTGTTAATTGCGTACATTTCCATTAAAATATGATGAAACCATTTGAATTTACTGCATCAAACAACCTTATCACGGACAAATATGTATATTAGATTTACATCCCAATTATATTTTCCAAATTATTGTTTTACGGTTTGTCGCTGTACGGTTATTTTGGCACACTTTGGGACTAATTAGACCGAGACCTGCAGCTTAACGTGGATTCGAACCATTAACAAACATCCATGCCACCATCAGGATTCGATCCAATGTGGTACCAAAGACCGAGCGTTACCAACGGCCATCAAACAGCTATTGTTTCACGGAGCTGAAAAGTGGAGATAAAACTTTGCAAAACTTTTATCGTATTACTACAACGACTGCAATGTATGGGGCCTGATGGCCGAGTGCCACAGGTTTCGGGAGTCGAGTCCCGGCGGATGCTATGGATGTTTGTGGTGGTTCGGAATCCACTTTAAACCTAGGTCCAGGTCTAATATGACTACTACTACTACACCACATCATTGTGCCTCTGCGACGCTCTTCAGTCATAGAAGACCGGGGCCTACGGCTTAAAGTAAGATTCCAAACCACTACAAACATCCAGGGTACCCGCCGGGACTGACCCTTTGAACCTGTAGCACTGTATGTCAGAGAGCTAGTTACTCGGCAATTCAGGCCCCGGTCTAATATGACTGTTGGGAGTAACATTGACAACCCTACCCCTTAAAAAGGAAAGTACAGTAGAACCTCTGTAAGTCGAACTTCAAGGAGACGCCAAATAATCTGAGTTATAGAGTTTTCGACTTAGGGAAGATTTCGACTTACACGGATTTTATAAGGAAATAGTCGACTTGTAGAGGTCAGATTCTTTCTAATTTATTTTGGAGTTAGAGAGGTAAAATAAATAAAAATTCAAGTTACAGAGGTAATAAACATGTTTATTTGCAATTTAAAAGTTATATTATATACTACATTAAAAAAATCAAAATAATTCCGAAACAAAAGCTAAAATTAAAAATATTGTGTATTAAAAAAGTCAGTTATTGTTATTTTTTTTTTTTTTTGCTTTAGACAATTCGATCGTTCTCTATCTATAACATTATCTAAGCTATAAAGAGCAGAAAATTCTTTTGCTCTAGTTTGTTCTATGAAATTACGTAAAACATTTAATGCTGTTCTTGCCTCTTTGATGGAAACCCATGGAGCGCATGTTATATTATCGGTCTTCTATGTCATCTAAATCATTAGTTTCAGTTTTCAGAGAAACTGAACCGATAATTTCGTCATCAGATAATGTGCCAGCAATAATAACTCCGTCATCGCAAGTAACAAAATCCTCAAAACATATTCCTGTTTCAGATACTACTGTAACCCATTCTGCAGGAGGTTGGATAGAAAATAACTTCTACTTCAGATTCTTCTGCTGATGACAATGGAAAACCACAGTGTACAGGACAGTTTTTTATAGTAGACGGTTATGTTTCGCCAAGCATTGTGAGTAGGGATTTGCAATATGGACCAAAGTTCAATACCGGTATTCGGTATTTGTTAGATCTTAATACCGGGATACCGGTTTTTAATATCGGTAGTAGAAAATTTTAGAAAAAGAAAGAAAATGCAAGTGTTTTTTTTTTTTTTGTTTTATTTGCCAGTTTTTATTAGAGAATGTAAATATCACAAAATTTGTAATTTATAAACTATGACAGTATATAAAGAATCGCAAAAAAGTAAAGAACATCTTATTTATTTAAATCACAAAAGAGTGTAAATATCTCTATCACTATCACTATTCAGTTTGTGGTACTATTATAAATTTTGAAATGTGATCTTAAAAACATAATGCATCAATTGTATTATCATTAAGCCTGGAATCTAATTTTGTTCAAAAATTACCAGCTGTCGAAAACGTTCTTTCAGCATCTACGCTAGTTGGTGGAATTGTTAGCAATGAGCGATAAACTTTTTCCAAGTATTTACCTCTAAATCCCTCATCTTCAAATAAATCTATTTTTCGCCGGATTGTTTTGGATATAGCTGATTTCTGTATTGTATTTTGCTTTTTTAAAAATTTTTTAATTACCGCCAATTCTAATTTATTTATGAGTATGCATATAATAAATCTGAAAAATATTTTGAACTCTAAGTATGAGATGCAAATACAATGTGAATAACAAACTTACC
This sequence comes from Caerostris extrusa, assembly GCA_021605095.1. Lineage (NCBI taxonomy): Eukaryota > Metazoa > Arthropoda > Arachnida > Araneae > Araneidae > Caerostris > Caerostris extrusa. The sequence goes on along the minus strand of BPLR01019557.1, from coordinate 105,654 downwards.
AATTTAAAAACTATCGAAATATTACACACTTTCTTCACAACTACAACCTTGTTTTCACAGATAAGAATTCCTAGTTTTCAGATAAGAATTCTGAATAAGAATTCTTTTTCACAGTTAAGAATTCTAAATTTCTAGTAATACCGAATAAACGGTATTTAAACTTGTGAATGCCGGTATTACAAAGTTGTACAAATGGCTCAAAATACCGGTATTCGTATCGAGCGTACAATCCTAATTACGTCGGCGAATTTTCATAGCTTGCAATACATCTATAATAAAATTATTTTCTTCTTCCATATTATCCAACATGTTGCTGACTACTTCTTTCCGGTATAATGACTTGAAGTTTTTAATGATGCCTTGATCCATAGGCTGTGATTTTGATGTGGTATTGGCAGGCAGATATTGGATTTAACTGCTTTCATTTGTGGAATATCATTATGTGCCGTACAATTATCAAGGAATAATAGAATTTTTCTTTTTCTTTAGACATTTTCTTGTCAATATTTATGAGCCAGTTTTTAAAAATTCAGAAGTATTTGCTTCATATTTCAACGGTAGAGATTTAGATCTTGAAAAACAACGAGGTTTCTTAGCTTTTCCAATGACTTATGGTGAGAGTTTTTCTGTGCCTGCTGCGAACAAAATAGTTAAACGTTCCTTGCTATGCTTCCCACCATAACATCGATCATTTTTAAAAGTTAGAGTCTTATCAGGAAGACATTTAAAAAGTTCCGTTTCGTCAGCATTGAAGATATTGTCAGGTTCATAACCATTAACAAGCCTTGAAATTCTAGCTTTTCCATTTGTCACAAGTTTTCACACTTGCACTTTCTCAAAACTTTCTTTTGAAAACAAGTTCATTTCTTCTTTTGAACCTTGGGCCTTGTTACTGGCCCTGAAATTAGCCAGTCCCAGAGATTTAGAGAACATTTCGGCTTTTCTCGTAACAGTGGTCCACTGACACTGATGTTTTGGTACCGACACTGCTTAAACCATTTAAGTAGCACTCTTCCAAGCCGGGAAATTCTGCAATTCTTTGTCTTTGCAGCACAAACTTTGACCGTTTTCAATTTTTTTTCATGATGTCCGATTCGTTTTTTATTATTGTTGACATTGGTAGGCCAAATTGTTCAGCAACGTCTTTCTTCTTTTGACAACTCTTCACAGTTTCAAGCACTTCCAACTTTTCAGTTAACGTTTCACAGATCATCATCATTTAAGTTCACGGAGTGCCTTGGTCATTTTTCGACCTTTACTCCAGAGTGGCACACAGTAAAGTCCATTGGAGAGAAACACATTAATAACATAGAGAATAAAAGGAATAAGTGATAATGGTCTGCCCAGATTACACAAAAATTTACAAGCGCAAAGTTAATGAGAGAAAATAAGAAATGCAAAATTAAAAAAATTAAGACGAAAAAGGTTGAAAAAATACTAAAAATACTACGAAAACTACTTAGTATAATATATACAAACAACAATTAATACTACGAAAACTACTAAGTATAATATATACAAACAACAATTAATATACAATGCATGACACAAAAAATATACAAAAAGAATAGAACAGATGAAAACTACTACAAAGTAGAGTAATTGCTGCTAGAAATGATGACAAGGATCTAGGTCTGGTGCAAATTATGCAGAGACGCCCGTGGGCGCTTAGCGTTTTCCGGTAATGTGAAATTGTATCTTGGAAGATTACGAATTTCATCATTCGAACAGAGTTTAGATTTGCGTAAGAGTGGTCAAGCTTCAGCATAAAATTTTGAATAGTAGGGAGGGCTAAGCAACGACGGATGTCATCATTTCTAAAAGTAAACCATGGAGAACTAGTGATCATTCTAAGGATCTTATTTTCAAAACGCTTAATGAAATTAATCTGGTACCTTGCAGCAGTACCCCAAACCAGGCAAAAGCATAAGTTATTACGGGCCTCAAATAGTACATATAAAATAATTAGTTTATTTTCTAAGGAAAGATTTTGAGTTTTTATTAATATATGGATACAGCATGCGGATGCAGTTGTTAGCTTTTCTTTTAATGTTACTAAAATGAGTATTATAGGTTAGTTTATTATCAAGATAAACTCCCAGATATTTAGCATTAGTAGACCAGTTGATTAATTGGTTAAAAGATAAATGTTAGGAGGCGCAAGTCTTCTCCTCGTGAAATATTAGCACAGCTTCTGTTTTATCTACGTTGATTTTTTATTCAACATCTAGTAAGCCAAGCTTCAAGATGAGTGAAGTAGGTCATGAAATATAGTTGAATGTCTGTAAGTGTTTTTACCAGAGGTGATGAATGCTAATATCATCAGCGTAGATTCCAAGTGAAATACTATGTGTCTGTGGAATGTCATTTATGTACAAATTGAAAGAGTTGGACCAATAAATGAACGTTTCACAGATCTCATTTTTTTAACAATATTATTAGTATACTGTTGTTAAAATAGTATAGCGGTAAAACCAAACTACTTCTGATATTTTTACAATCGACAACAAAGATTTGCTTCGCTAGAGTTCAAATGAAATCAATAGCAATAATAAGAATTATATAAGAATAAGAATAAAATTATAACAAAATATTTCATAAATTGGTTATTCTATTTACTGTATACTCATGCATTGTTTTCTAAGAAACAATGACGTGCATTGTCGGCAAATCCTTAAAGTCGGTAATTTATTTTCTTTGAGCTATAGAGGTAATTAGTTTCAAATGATCGAGTTGTAAAGGTTGTAAAATCAAGCATTGCAAATGTTCGAGATACAGAGGTACAATTTTTTTCGAGTTACGGAGGAAATATATATTCCAAAATGACTTGTGGGATTGACTAATTATTTCGACACATAGAAGGTTGAAATTTCAGAATAATGGAGGTTTTGGGGCTTGAAGGGAAGGGAACAAAAATTTTTCGACTTATCGAGGTTCTACTGTATTTCATGTTTTGGAATCTGCCAATAGGTAGGCCGTCTTGGCCCACTATGGATCTGTTTGCACCATTGAAAAAAGATTGGTTTGTTTTGTTTGCCGCTCTACGGGTCATTTTTGTGCATACTTTGGGTTAATTAGACCTGGACCTACAGTTTAACGTGGATTCGAATCACTCAAAAACATCCATTTACCACCAGGATTCGAACATGAAGCCTATGTTACCATAGGCTAAAGAGCTAACGCGAATATGCACTTAGGCCGCCCATTGAGGACGATTGTAACGCATGGAAATGGGAAAGTATGTAAAGTTGCTCTGATTTCAATTTTTATTTGCGGGTGGTACCTTTTATCTTCCTCTTCTACTCCGACGAAAGGGAACTTCTAATTACAAACTTAATGGATTTCTCTCATGCACTTTTATTTATTATCATATTAGAGTTTTTGAACCATGAACCTTTGAGAGTCAAGGGCAACATTACTCTGCCTGCCAGGCCATTCCTTACAACCTTCGACGTCGTTTGCTTTTCTGTACTGCAGTATTCAGGTTCGTGTCCCGGCGGTGCCCTGGATGTTTGTTAAGGTTCTGAATCCACTTTAAACCGTAGGTCCTGCCTAAGAGAGGTCCCTGTAAGGTCCCTGCCTCTGTACAGCATTGTGGGGATAGTGTTACTCGTGTGTCCGTAGCGTATCTTCAAGTTACATGTGCCCCCTGTGTAGTTCTAAATGGGTAACAACACGTTCGTCAGTGCGGGCTACATTGGGCTGCACACAGAGATATGGTCAACGTCCCCGACGCAATTAAAAAAAACTCTATACGCTAGTAATTTTGAAATTCTTAATTAAGTATTCGAGCCTAATGCATATATTGTATTATCTGATAAAATATTATTTTTAGAATAATCTTAGAGCCGCATTTCAGTCTGTTAACATACTTCTACTTATTTGCAACTCTTTTCCTTCCATGAAACTTTATATCAAAAAATCAAATGAGACTTAGATGGAAGACATTGCTCACTTCTCGTATCTCTTCGAGGAGTTGGAGGCATTTTGGACAGGATATTTCGGACAAACCTCGTGAAAAAGCTGTCACTGAATTTAGATTTGTGGTAGGCTATGACTGTTTGACAGTCATTTGCACCACATTGGTATTTTTGATAGGCCAAATTGCATGCTCTGTGGGAAAGACGAGACCATGGACATGCACTATATAGCAGGATGCATGCCCTTGCATGGGGACTCCGAGGTGAAAAGATATTGGAGTGACAGAACTTTGTTGATGAGACTGATTTTTCTCTTATTGTTTTCTTTTTTCTTGCGTGTGTTTTGCACTGTTTTGATCCGATAAGAGTTTGTCATTTTCACGTGCCATTGGAAATAAGAAAAAATACTTCCAGAGGCAGCTACATTTGGAAAAATATATTTGCCCCATATTTGTGTTACTTGTTATGGTACATGAATAAAAACACATAGCACTAGTCGACTGTAGAAACACAACACTTTTATTCAAAATCCCAACGCACACTGCCAGTGTTACATTTCTTTCTCCCTCCAGTCAGCTCATGCCGACGCGCACAGGATCGGGTTCTGCCTTCCACTTTTCACGTGGAGCTATTTATCCATGAGGCAACATTACTCATTAAGGGAAAATAGGGAAGTCCTTCACAAAGCTGTACCGAAAATAATGAACAAATTTAAAAAATCATTTTTTTATTTTATTTTAGAAGAGTGATCTTGTATCCGTGAAGCATTTTATGAGCAATTTGGTAGCCGGAAAATGAGGTTATAGCTTTTGAGAGGACTTTCAGATGATGTAACTTCCCCTATTTTCAGGTCAAATAAGATAAAACTTAAATAATTCTCAATCGTAAAGCTTGACTATTGATGCAAGACGCTCGTACACATGCTATTGTAATCTCCACCGAATCTTTTGTTTCTGAAAGCAGTAATTGTGTGGGAAACTGATACTAGATTTGATTCTTCACTGAAAAATGAAAATTCAAAAGAAAAAATTCACGAATGAAAAGAAAATGAAATTCAAAGATAAAAAAAATGGAAATGAAATTGAAAGATTAAAAAAAAAAAAAAAGAAAGTGAAAATGAAATAAAATGAAAAGATAAAAATTTAAGTAAATTTAAAACAACAAAAAAAAAAGTAAAATTTTTAAAAGGGAGGGATTACAGGTTTTACGCAACAAAAGAATCTCAGAAATAACAAAATACTTTAGGTCAGTGAAATTACCCCTGCCTGTACTGTACAAACAGGATGATAAAGGGCGATGTCAAAAAAACTAAATGTTTGCTGTTTTTGCTTATCTAAATTTCCTTTTAGATTACGTCACCAACGAAAACCTCCAATATCATATTTTTTTATTTATAGTTAGTTACCCTTGCACACTAACAATTTATACACAAATTTAAAAAAAAAAAAGAATGCTAAACAAACAAAAATTAATTTCCACTTTTCCAAATAACTGGGGACCTGAATGGACGAGTGGCTAGCGCTCTGGCTCTCGGTACCACAGGTTTCGGGTTCGAGTCCCGCCGGTGCCATGGATGTTTGTAGTGGTTCGGAATCCACTTTAATCTGTAGGTCCCCGGTCTAACACGATCGTAGAGCTTTGTGGACAGTGACATATTAAAAATAAGGAAAACTAACTGTTCGTATATATATATAGTGATTAGGGGATTATAGTCTTTGTTGCTTTACATCCCATATACCACTTCATTCATCAAATTCATCCAAATAACTGTATTAAAGTCGAATCGTTAAGATGTGCTGCATTAATGCTAAAATATTTCTTAATAAAGCAATGACTGCATTTTCCTTTAAAATATCATCATAAAGACTGCATTCAACAATTAGCTTATCAGGTAAGAATTTAAAGTTACCGTTCCGAATTACGGTACTATTACTAACAATTACCTAGTTTAGCGTCCAGAAGCAATAGTTTGAAAAATTCCAGTTAAAAAAATATAAACAGTGGAGTATTTTCTTTTTCTGCATTTTTATTTTATCTTCTAATATTCTCAAGAAGGTAGTCGCTAATATTTTATTTGTGTTTGTGACTAGCGCTCGGCCACTGGGTGCTATAGGTTTCGGGTTCGAGTCCCTAATATGACTACTACTGCACCACACCACTGTGCCCGCTCTACAGTCATATAGGAGACCGGGGACTACGGCAAAGTGGATTCCGACCCCATACGAACATCCATGGCACCGCCGGAAAGGGCTCGAATCCCGAAACCTGTGGTACCGAGTGGCAGAGCGTTAGCCACTCTGTCCTCAGGCTCCTAATATCATCTATTGAGCTTCAATAAACGATTAGTTTTATTTTTGTTGATCATTCCATCCCCAGACAAGCGGTCTGATGGCCAATTGGCTAGTGCTCTGGCCATTGATGCTTCAGGTTCGAACCCTGTCGGTAACGCGGATATTTGTTAGAGGTTCGTAATCGGCTTTTCGACTGTAGGTAATGATTAAATTTTCTAAAGTGGAGTGGCGGTACGCATGTGGCCCGCCATCAATATTTTCCTATCCGTGTGAATTATTACACTTTTACAAAATATATTTATTTTTATAATGGGAAAGTAGCGAAAATCAATTTATTAAAAGAATTACATTAGGTGTGCATCCAAATATTCAAAATGAACTGTCAAGTATGAGAAAAAATTAAGTTTGGTTTTAAAATAATATTCTTCCGAATATATGATAGATATTGCCAGTTTTATTTATGAGTTTACCCTTATGCGTGCGCAAGAATAATTAAATTAGATTCTACGAACTCATGATGCACTCGCATCTCGGAACTTCGAATATCACAGCTTCTATGTTTCACTTTAAGTGACCTCAGTGACCATCCCTAGATAAGCACAGTTGATTGTTGACAGCAGAGCAAACCAGAATCTTATTTGAAGTTATTAGCGCTTTTGGTTCAACTTACACCTGCGAATCGTTCTTTTTTTTCTCTCTAAAATGAAATTGACCCAACATAAAACACGCTCCAACTGCAACACCCATTACGATGTGCAAAAGCTAAGTGAAAGAGTGGCAAGCAAATATCGCATCAGTAATATAAATATTTTTTTAATGACTTATTATTATTATTATTTTCATTTCTTTTATATTTATATATTTTGGGGCCTGAATGGCTGGGTGGCTATCGCTCTGGCGCTCGGTACCACAGGTTTCGAGTTCGAGTCCCGGCGGTGCCATGGATGTTTGTAGTGGCTCGGAATCCACTTTAAAACCGTAGGTCCCAGTCTAATAGGATCTTTGAGCGTTGCGGGGCATTGTTACTCCGCGTCCGTGGCTTATCTTCAAGTTACTTGCGCCCCCTGGGTAATGCAAAGTGGTAACGTCTGTGCAGCGCTTGCCTTAAGGCATCAAGACTAAGTATTTGCCAGCTGCATTAGAAAAAAAATTATATATTTTTTACATTTCATTTCCAATGTTATATATTTCTTTACAATGTGTTTTTAGTATCATTATTATTATATTATCTTGCATATAAGAATAATAGTCAACACAAAAAAAAGACTCATTATGCTTCAATTTTTTCACTCAAAAATGTCTATAGTGGGTCTAAATCTAATATGGGGATATATAATTTTACATGCGGCCCGCGGAGTTATAATGCATTCCCAAAGTGGCCCGCAAGATCATTTGGGTTGGCCTAAAGTGCGTAAAAAAAATTACAAATTACCGTTGAGCGACAAACCAAACCTACTCTCCTAAGAATCCTGGGTACGCGTCTGAATACGTGTTGTTGATAATTTCTCGGAATAGCAATGAACTCTTTTTTTACAACAAATCAAATTAATTTTTAAATCATGATTGAAAACTGATCTCATAAATAATGCATGCTCTGTTAAAACAAATATGATATTTATTTAGTATTTAATTATTTTTTGAAGACGTCACAAAATATGTAATGAACTCGTTTTTTTTTTTTTAATAAGTTTAAATTCCTCTACAGTCAAAAAAAAAAAAATCCCATAAATAACGCGTTTTTATTAAGCGAACACGATGCTTATTTTTTTTGTTGAGACAGACGAAAACATTACAAAAAAATTAGCATTCTTAAAAATAAAAATAATAATAAAAAGTTTAGATAAAAGAAAAAAAAAAACTTTTTGCGGTTTCACATGACACTTGAAAATGCATTTCCCATATTTGAGTATCACTTGAAACATTAAAAAGGAAATTAGAAACCACATTCTAGGAAGTGTTTACATTTGAGTAGAACTCATTTGCATTATGGTCGTACAACTGCTTATAACAAAAAACTTTGCAAGTGAAAAAACGCACGTGTTGAAATCGTTGCTTTTAAATTATCGTTTGTTTTTGATTTCGTAGAAACTTCTGAAAACACGTGCTGTTCGCGAAAGCACGTGGTTATTACTCCACAAAATTAATTCACTGCTGTAATCGCTCAGTTATTACTGTTTTTACTGAGCGAGAGAATTAATAATCATGAATCTCAAGAATAAGGTTCTCAATTATTATTTTTCTGTTGTGATCATCCATTTTTCAGTAACCTATCCTCGCAGTTAATTATGTCTACTTAAAAATAAAAATGTCATATAGTTTTTATGATTAAGATCAGAAGTTACAGTTTTAAGATGGCTATTCCAATATTAATTAAATTATATTTCATCAGTTTTTCTTTCATAAAATTGTTAAAAAATTTATTTGCTTTTAGGTTTACGTAACTATTAAGAGAAACAAATGTTGTAAAGGACTCTTATAAGACTGAAGACAATATAAGAAGGATTGAATTATAATTTTAGCACACATACTGAATTTTGCATACAGGGTGATTATAGTTAAAGTCCCCCTTTCAAAATGCTGTAAAAAAAAAGAACCACTCGTCACAATGAGTTCAAATTTGAACTGAAGGTACTTGAAGAAGGGGAAACGGTATGGCATCAAAAACAAGTTCCAAATGTATTAATAGATGTCGCTGTAAACGGCATAAAGAAAGTGAATTCGGCTGTCAGTGATATTTTGAATCGAAATGGCAACGTATTTGGCATGAGCTGCTCATTAAAAGAACTGTAGTGTTCAATATGCTTGATTGTTTCGATTTTTTGACGGAAAAAAAATAACATACAACTCATTCAACAGTTGTGACACTGTTGAGTGGCAAGCACATCCACTAGGGCAGGTCATACCAAATTGGATGTAAAAAATCGGTTGGAATTTTTTGGGATGTCATACAGTTTCCTTCTACTTCAAGTACCTTCATTTCAAATTTGAACTCATTTTTGAGTGGTTTTTTTTTTTTTTTTTTTTTTTTTTTTTTATACAGCATTTTGAAAGTGGGACTTTAATTATAATCATCCTGTATAATGAAATATTTTATGTCGTTATTTTAGAAAGTCAAGTACTTTGATCTGAGTTCATTAGGAAAAGGCCAGATGTGTAGAAGATGCAGAGTTTCTCAAAGTGCACAACGAAGAGAGGAGCATTTCCACTACATTTTTTACCACAATTGAGGGAGTTCACACCCTTGTCTCCAGAGTCAACTGGTGGGCCTACAAATTTATTTGCTCTCCTCCACCATAGCATGAAAATTTTCTGTTTGGTTTTTCACTTGTTGGGTTTCCGGGCAACCCAGCTTCTTGAGCTCGGAAATAAATTAATTAAATGTGTACTATTGGTTTGAGTACGGGTCGCACTTTCGGATGATAGAGTGTAGTTGTACAGGGGTGAACAACTATTAAGATTGTAACTTATTGTGGTTGGGTTGAAATACTTGAGGCTATGGATGGAGAACTCCACAGCTTTATTGACACACGCACAAACCACACGCATACAATGAAAGACATACAATATTTAACACAATTAAAGACAGATAATTATAGGTTCATGAAAAGACTCCACTTCTAAGCCGAAAACCCGATACTCAGGTTCGCGTAGGATGGACAAAAATATTTTCTCTTCCGGTTGAGAGTCTGTTGGCCAACTAATGCGCCGGAATGTGTGCTAAATATATTTCCTCTCGGGATGAGGAGACTATAAACTAAAAGTTTCTAAGAGGGAGTGCAGGTTGCGTTGTATTTCTTCTCGGGTGAGGAGTCTCGAGCCAACTGACCATTTCTCCTGAACGCCACAGGGGCGATTTTGCCAGTGTGTAGGATGGAGCACTATTATAAATGTATAAAACTGTTATTGTTTTCAAATGACAATATTAAACCTAATTCATTCTTTCCATTGAAAGGAAGACATGCAGCAGTTTCGATATTATTCAGGGTTTACAACAGGAGAATGGAAGGGGGAGGGATTGCGTACTCCTCAGTGTATTATCGTAATTTAGAACGAATACTCACAAAAATGATGTCGAGGAGTTCGTACATTGCTCCTCGAATCTGACACAGGAATCTACCTGCTTGCAAGTTTATCGTGCTCCTTCCGGCGTATATATGGAAACTATCTGTTTGGGTTAACTTGTTGAGTATCAAAAAAAACTTAATCTCTTGAGTCTTTTCGAAAACTTAAAGATATTGGAATATACATCAATTCTTACAATTTAAGACCATCAAGCCTTTAATTTTATTTGTTCTTCTGACTCATATGCTGTTACAAAATAGATAAGATTAATCGTCTTCTGTCATTAGCGCGTTACCTGATGGCTAGTGGCTAGCGCTATGGTTTTGGTACCACAAGGATTTCAACTTCGAATCTTGGACATGGCATGGATGTTTGTCTGAAATGGAAAGAATATTTTGACTTCTTCATAAATCTCTTTTGAGCTTTTTTCCGTTTTCTACATATAGCTTAAAGGGGAAGGTTGTTTGTTTTAATGGGCACATTCCCCCTGTGATGGGGGGGAGCGTTCAAATTAATGCCTGCTATATAAATACGAAAGTGTATTTATCCTTCTCTCATGAAAAAAATACTGAACCGATTTCATTTTTTGTTAGGAACATTTTTTGCAATTCCAGTAGAATAGGGATTGGTGTGGTTTGGTTTGTTGCTCTACAGGTATCTTGTGCACACAAGGGCTAAACAGACAGGAACCTACAGTTTAAAGTGGATTCGAACCACTGCCAAACACCCATACCACAGCCAGAATTCGAAATACCAAAGGCCAGAGTGCTAGCCAATTGGCCACTATAGAAAATGGAAAAAAAATAAACTATTTTAACTGTATAATATCTAATGAAAGGTGCATGCTATATATTTAAATGACCTGAGCTTGGCTTTATAAAATTATGTCACAGAGCCCAATCAGACATCTTCTCACCCACATCATTCCCAAACTGTAAAGGGGCAACCCAGCTCTAGGCACAGTGATGTGGTGTAGTAACAGATTCAGTGTTATGAAGGATGCTTCCAATAACACCACCCATGAGCGAATATAAAAAAAAAAATTACTTCAGACAAAGTTCCCTCATTTCCTGTTATTAGTGAAATAATATAACCACTTAGTGGCTATACTTCTGAGATATCAAACAGAGTCATAAGCAGAAGAAATATCTATTTTCAAAAAACAAAAAGGAAATTTTTCGTATTTTTAACTTGAGTAATTTTGTGGTGAATATGTAATATAAAAAAAAAAAAAAAAAAAGAAAAATTTAAGTCAATTCCTACTTTTTTTCACTCTATTGCTAAAAGTCCTTTATAAATAATTTTCATTCATTTTTTTTATCTGGCGCCATCTATTGGTAGATACATGCAACTTAAATCTAAAAAAAAAACTAAAATGAATTAATTAAATTTAATGAATGAATTAATATTTGAAAAACTGTATTAGCATCCAGTGTCGTCCACTGCAAGTTCAAAAAAATATATTTGAACTCGAGCGGATGAATAAAAGTATTTTATGAACTGAATAGTATTATTTTATGAACTGATTAGTTGAACTGAAAAGTATTTTATGAATTGGTGAAAGATAATTCATGATGCTGAAATTAATTCGCTCTCTTCTCTTATGAACATCATCATGAACTATATAAGATTCTTGGTATATATTTTTAGCATGTACATTGCATATGTACAGCTTTGGGATACAATCAAATTTTCGATATTTTAGAGACCAATGTTACAAATATTTAGGGAATTTTTGCCCTCATACTTCTGCTATTAAGTGGCCAAAAGAGCGTCTTCTCAGTTTTTGTTTGTCGGTCTACGGTCATTTTGTGCACACTTTTAGTTAATTAGACAGGGACCTATACATACATACCTAACGTGGATATCGAACCACTCACAAACATCCATGCCACCGGCAGGATTCGAAGCTGAAGCCTGTGGTACCAAAGGCCAGAGAGCTAGGCAATTGGCCATCAGGACGCCGTCTTCTCAGGGCAAGGTGTAGAAGCCAGCTGGCCTTAATGCCTGGCACATAGAGCACCATCACTGCCTTGACGTCAAAACAGATAAATATTTGACTTCAGCTTCATAAATGTTTGAATTTTTCATTTCACTTCTAATTAATTATTTAACAATCATTAAATAAACCTATAACAGAAAAAAATAAAATAAAAACAGACCCTTAAAAAAATTTAAAAATCATTTTCTATTTTGGCATAAGTGAATAATAAACAATTAGTTAAAACCATCCGTTTCTGTTTGTAAATGGTTTAAAATTCGAGAAAATAATTTTTATTAATTTGTGAAAAGCAAATTTTGTAGTTTTCGAAAAATATTTAAAATTGGAGACGAAATTGCAGAAATTAGTAAAAGTTAATACAAAGGATTCTTTTTGCATTCTCTTGCATTCTTTTACAAAAAATGCACATAGTTAAAAAGTGACAGAATGAATACTTTAAGATTCTTACTATTTTTTACTTACCACTTTTTAAAATTATATTTCAATTTACCATATAAATATCTTAAAAATTATCACGTTGAACTGTGTGGGGCTGAAATGCAATGAAAAGCAATTGGGTAAACAGCCTCATACTGCCCATGAATTAATTTATAAAAATAATAAAAATAAAACAAATATAATCAGATGTGCTGATATGCAGGTTACACATAAAATTCAGAATTTAATATAAGAACAAAATGTATAACAGCAATCTTTAAAAATAAAAACTATAGAATTCCAAACAATTTTTTAAAAAATTTATTTTCCTGAAAAATCTTATTTTCACTTTAAAAATAAAATTGTTTTTATTTTCATCAGACCATCTTTTAGAACAATGTTACATTATTTAATTACATAATTATTAGCACGTGAATGAAATTTAAACAAGTAATATAAAAAAAAAGTTTTTTAAAGTCAATTCCTACTTTTTTTACACTCTGTTGCAGAAAGTCCTTAATAAATAATTTTTATTCAATTTTTTAAGTTTATCTGGCGACATCTATTGGTAGATATATGCAACTTAAATCTAAAAAATTTTTAATTAATGAATTAAATTTAATTACTGAATTAATATTTGAAAAACTGCATTAACATTCAGTGTCATCCACTACAAGTTCAAAAAATGCATTTGAACTGGAGTGGATGAATAAAAAGTATTTTATGAACGACTGAAAATTTGAACAAGATATATACATGGAGAGTGTGAGCTAATAGAAGAAATTGAAATAAATATTATGCATCAAAGAGCTCATGAAATAAATTTAAACAAACCAATAAGAATAACGTGAAAGACATTTTTTTTTTAAATTATCAATAAGAAACTTTGACAATGATCAAGGACACAAAATTTGATCAAGGAAACAAAAAACTACGCCCTCGAAATAATTTTATGTGTAATAAAAGTTAAAAATGAATTTAAAAATTTGCATAAAAATTTTAATTATTTAATCTTATCTCCATTGGTACTCAATTGTGGAGTACCAATGGGGATAAGATCCCTTAACTTCCTCATCTTATTTCATAAATTTAAATCACAATTAATAGTTGCCTGATTTAAATATTAGTGTGGTTAAAAAAAGTAAAGTTTCAAAAAAAAATTTAAAAATGGTACTCAGAAAAATAAAAAATACTTAAAGCACAATAAAAGTAAAGTAAAAATAAAAAATAAAAATTTAAAAATGAAAAGAATTTAAGTTATAAATTAAGTACAATTAGGGACCTGTTGTATTTATAATAATTCATTTTGCCATTATACTTATTAAGCAACCAACATTCATTTACCTGACATAATTTCTTCAAAACAATTTCTTTTTTTTTTATTACTAAATTAATTATATTACAAAATATTATAAGAATTGTAATTTTTTACAATTTCTACAATCACAAATAATACATTTAGAACAAAAAATACAAATAATTAACACATTTGGAACAAAAAATACAAATAATTAACACATTTGGAACAAAAAATACAAATAATTAATACATTTTTAGAATTACATCACTAAAGAATTTTGATTAAATTAATTATTCTGATTTCAGTAAACTTACATTTTGTTTTGCGTCTGACACAATAATAATTAATACATAATAATCTTACCTTCATAAAAGTCTTGGTGCAACGAACATCATTACTTTTTAGAAGAATAATATGTGTTCTTTTCGAAATCTAACAACATTAATTTTTCCAAGAATCTTTATTTCCTTTTCGTTTACAAATTGTTATGATAATTATCACAGTTGATCCTTTTTTCTAAAGAAACATAAGTCCTAGCAATAAATTAAATTTTCCAACGATTTCTGAAAAACAAACATTTGTTTTGAAAGGTTTTTTTTGTTATCCAAATTTTTTTATGTTAATCATTAAAAGAAATAATTTTTTAATAATTATTCATTTTATCATTTGTTTAAAATAATAGAATTGCAAAATATTAATTCCGAGAAAAATAAATATAGCATCTTTAGTAGAATGACGAAAACTGTTTTCATTAAAATCGGAACAAAACTGTTGATTACAAGAAAATTATTTAAAAATAAATTTTTAGCACATAATTATTATGAACGTTGCCATACTTTGCAATCATAATTCTTTCACAAACATTTCACCAAACGATTGATGAATAAAATGAAAATTTAAATATTTAATTCATTTGCAGATATTTTTTTAACGGAACATTTATAAAATATCTTCATATACATTTATATAATAAAATACAATATATTAAAATAAATAACAAAAATTAAAATTAATTTTAAAAATATTTTTGTCATTTAAATA
The DNA here is from genome assembly GCA_021605095.1 of Caerostris extrusa. Lineage (NCBI taxonomy): Eukaryota > Metazoa > Arthropoda > Arachnida > Araneae > Araneidae > Caerostris > Caerostris extrusa. The sequence goes on along the minus strand of BPLR01019557.1, from coordinate 90,621 downwards.
TATATTATTAAATGACAAAAGAAAATCTTTAAAATAAGTTGCAACATATTATTTGAAATAAATAAATTTATTTATCGTTTTCTTGGAATAATTCGAAAATGTTATCGTTTGCATTATAAGCAAAATAACTTAACTGAAGCCAAGCAAATATGATATACTTAATTTTGGTAAAACTAACGACGATTTCGAATAAAAAATAATCTATTTTATATTTAAAAACAAAATGGAATTGAATGTATTTCATGTATGTGCGAATTTGAAACGAAATGGAATTCATCATATATTTTTGTTCTTATAATTTCTGAAAAAAAAAATTGTCTTGAAAAAAATTTTCTGTTATTCAACTTTTTTATGTTAAGTATTAAAAAAAATATTTTTTTAATAATTATTTATTTCATCATTTGTTTAAATTAATAATAGCGGAATATTGATTCCGAGACAAATAAAAATAACAGCATTAGAAGAAATAGCTTTTATAAGAAAAATATTTAAATATAAATTTTTAGAACATAATTATTATAAACGTTGCCAAACTTTGCAATCATAATTCGTTTACAAACATTTCACCAAACGATTAATGAATAAAAAGAAAATTGAAAAATATAATTCATTTGCAGATAATTTTTTAACAAAATTTTATAAAATATCTTCAAACAGGTGAAAAAATTAAAATTAATTTTAAAAAATGTTTTTTGTCATGGAAATATATATATCATTCCATGACAAACGAAAATCTTTAAGGTAAGTTACAACATATTAGAGAGTTTTTGCATACCGTACGTTAATTACCGTAGGACGTCCGTTAGCTTTTTCTCCCTAGCGCGCATGCTCAGTTTCCTAAGAACATGCGCGCTAGGCAGAAAAAAGCTAACGGACGTCCTACGGTAACTAACGTACGGTATGCAAAAAACTCGGTACTTACGTATTAATGGTACCTTGGCGAAAGACTTGGCGGTTTTAAGTGTCGCCAATCTAACATCTGCTAAGGTTACCAAACCAATAGAATAGATTTGCGCCACTTAAAAACCGCCAAATCTGTAGCTGCGGTTGGCGCGTGTGCTCTTTATTGGCGCAACTGTCGCCGAGGTACCGTTAATACGTAAGTACCAGACTCTCTATTATTTGAACGAAATAGATTTGCTTATCGTTTTCTTGGAATAATTTGAAAATGTTATCGTCTGCGTTAGAAGCAAAATAATTTCGTTATACTGAAGCCAAGCAAACACAATATATTTAATTTTGATAAAAATAATGAAGATTTCGAATAAAAAAATAATCTATTTTTTATTTAAAAAGACAAGATGGAACTGAATATATTTCATTCATGCACAAATTAGAAACGAACTGGAATTCATCATATATTTTTGTTCTTATTTTTAATCAGAATTCAGGTTTGATGTTATTATTATTATTATTATTATTATTTGTTCGTGTTCTTATTCATATTCTTAATGTAATTTCTTTATTATTTTCAAGTTTTTGCTTGAATAGAATTTGAATTTAAGATATTCGTTTTTTTAGTTTATTAATTAATAATATTTCAAATGTCTGATTTTTTAATAAATTAAAAAATAATTTTAGATAGCAAATTTCTCTCTTTTTAACAAATAATTTATTGTGGCGATTCTGTATAACATACTTAATTATTTTCAACAATTTTATTCAATTATATTTTCAATAGTTCGATATAAAATTCCTTGAAAAAATTCGATAAGATTCGATATCGATTCAATTTTATTCAACATTTTTAAATCGAATAAAATTTGATTTAAAAATATTTATTGATATTTTTAAATGAAATGTCAAAAATGTCCCACCTATTTAAAAAAAAATTGTAATTTTGACAGCAAATAAATGATTAATTGTAATATTTCTAATTTTTACTTCGAATTTAATATATTTATTTTTTATTGTTTAAATTTTATTCATGTTATGAATATGAGGCATTAACGATTTATTTTAATTTTCTTAAGATTTGTGATTTAATATCTTTTACTCGCATGTATATTTTATATGTTGATTGATTTCCTTACTAGGATGTGCAGAATTTTTAAAATTTTAAATTGAGTTTTCCGAATTGTGAATTTACTGTAAGTGAAAAAGAAAGAAAAATAAATTGTGAATTTACTGTAAGTGAAAAAGAAAGAAAAATGCCTAAGTATATTGAGACCAAATAAGATTTTATTATTTAGATAAAAAAATTTTGATAATATTTTATCAAATAAAATAAGACCCTTTTATTACAGAATTTAAATAATTATTTATTTAATATTAATATTTAATTTCAGATATCGAACTAAAACTTTTCCTTTAAAATTAATTTAGGAATAAATATCTCAATTTTTTTTTAACATAGTTATTTCAGAGTGCATATTGTATCATGATAAACTGTGATTTTAATTTATTGTTTTCAGTGAATATACTTAAAGAAAGTCTAAGTGGTAAATCTAAAATAAAAATTTGAAATATTTGTTATAGATATTCTAATAAAATATATATTATAAAAACTATTATAATTATTATAAATTTTTTTTTATATTATATAAAATAATAATAATAATAATAATAATATGTTTTATTATACATATTTGTTATAGATATATCAGAAAAACATTTTTGACTGAACAAAATATATTAAGTGCTGATGTTTAAAAAAAAAAATCAGGAATTGAGAAGCTTAAAAAATCAGAATTGTTATTAAAATAACACAATACTAAAAATTATATTTGAAAGCAATGATTTCTGAAAAAAAAAGAAAAGAAAAGGAAGAATAATAATAACCAAATATAAAAAATACTAATAGTTTACATATATTTCAATAGATGGCGCCATGAACACATTATTTTCTTGTTATTTGGTTTTTTTTTTTTTTTTATTATTATTATTATTATTTTTTGGTTACTCGTTCAATTTTTTATTTTGTATTTATATTTAATATAAAAGTTTTTTTTCAATTATTGATTTTTAATAATGTTCTGCATAAATTATTTTGTATGAAAAGCAAATTATATTTTAGCTATTGTTTTGTTTTTTTAAATCTGAGGTAAATTATATTCATGTTAACGAAATGATAATCGAACATAAAACGATTTTAATTTTTTTGTGGATTTTAGTTCTTGAATCAATATAGTAAATCGACTGACTCTTAAAATAATGCTAACGAATATCAATACTAATTAAAAAAAGCACTTATATAATAATGAAAATTTAATAGCCATTGAGTTTGGTTTTAATTCTCAAATCAACAAAAAAATAATGATAATTGTCTTTAAAATGCCAATGATATTGACAACATTTATCTTAAAGAAAAGTGAATTGATGGCAACCAAATTAATAAAGACATTTTCGTATAATACTTGTTATGATCGTGAAATTGCAACTATGATCACATTCAATAAAAACCTTTAGCTCATAAGTGCTATTTCTAGAGGTTGTATATATAAATAAACTATAAATATATATAAATAAATCGTATATGAACGTATAAGGCTAGGTTTGATTTCGACTTGAATCCAATCTAGCGGACAAAAATAACATGATATATAATGTCCCTGGGGATAAGTATTCCTTAAAAAAGTTATCTATATTAATTTTGAAGAAATTATTTGGATAAAAAAAAATTATTTTTAAATTTAAAAAAAATAAAATTTTATTTAGTTATTTTAAAAACTCTTTGAAATAAACATTTTTTTTTTTCCCTGAATTTCTGGACAATTTGTTTCTCACTTAAACGATTTTTTACTTAGATTCTTTTTTTTTAAATATAATTTTTGCCATTCACCGGGCGAACGATGAAGTGCATTATATATAACGAATGCTATGATGGTTTTGTTATACATTATATTACTATTTTTGTTAAATAATTGATATTTTTTATGTATTATTTTTGTTATTTAAATCTTACAGCACCCAAAAACCGAGTTTCTTTTTTCTCTACGTAAATTTAAAAATATAGTTATACACAATTCTATACCACTTTTTCACAAATAATTATATCTTTACAGTTAAGTTTGATTGTTTATTTAAATTTGAGTTAATAAACTCAAATTTAAATAAATAATCAAAGTATAAGTATATTGTATATTAAGTACATTAACTTAAGTATATTGATTAATAAATATGCTTAAGTTTGAATTTATTAATTTGACTTAGCTCAATATGATTAAAAATACTCAATACTGAAAATACTCAAATTTTAATTGAGATATTTCTGTGAAATGTAAATAAAGATATTTGAAAAAAAAATCAATATTTCTTCTGATGAAAAAAAAAAAAAAAGGATTTAAAAATCTAAAAGTTTTAATAAAAAGGAAGGAATTTTGATGTAGTGCGTTGAGGAATTGATCCGAAACAGGAGAAGCTTTTTTTACGGGTAGGTAGGGTTGTCAGCCCTACCCCCAATGGTCATATTAGACCGGGACCTACGTTTTAAAGTGGATTCTGAACCATTACAAAAATCCATGGCACCACCGAGAACCGAGCGCCAGAGCGCTACTCACTCGGCCATCAGGCGCTTTAATGCTATTTACATTCGTGAAATATCCACGTCATAGCATATTCTTATTCTTACTTTTTAATATTTCTCTTAGATTTTAATTTAATCTATAGATATTTGTTACACATATCTTATGTACGAGGAAAATTTAGACTGTTACACTATAGTCTTGTATAGAATGTTAAACATTTCAATTCAGATTTTACTAAAATTTACCCGAAAATACACATTATCAATACAACTAGGTTTATAAAACAAAAGTTTCCTGTTTTTATGTAACAGCTTACCTAAAAACATTTCTAAAAGTTACTTTAAAAAAAATTATTTCGAATGCATATATCTAAGGTGAAATTAAGTAAATCCAATCTTATTGTATTACTTTTGTTAATAATAAACACACAGAGGCTAACCTGAAACAAGATTTTTTCAGTACTACCTCCGAATTTTTCATATTTTTTTTTTCATGCTTGTCAATAGTAGACAAATACACACAGACAACATTCTAATTTATGCTACCACAAAAACACATCTGCAGATTCAGATGCGCAACTGTAGCTGCAATTTGTACTATTATCAAATAATAGACAAATTTTAGGAAGTTTTCATTTCTTGTGATTTATTGTACCTCGTAGTTCATTAAAACATAAATTTCCTCTACATTTTGTACTAGATGGCATAAAAATAAAATAAAAAGCGTGAATTGGTTTATAAAATAAAACGCTATGTAACGAGGGAGATATATTGTGGAACTACATTATTATTTTATTGTATAGGTACAAAAACCGTAATTATATGCCATAATAATTTTAGGTAATATAATACTAAAAATATTTGAAGCATGATATATTTATTTCTGAAATCATTAAAATGTTCAGGCCTCATGGTCAAGTCACTAGCGTTTTGCTCTCCGTACCATACATTTCGTGTTCGAGTCCCGGAGGTGCTGTGGATGGGTTTTTCGGAATCCACATTAAACCGTATATCCGTGTCTAATATGACTGTAGAACGTTGGACGTATGTCTGACAGCACTACTCCCTAAAAAGAAAGCATCTCCTCTTTCGGAATTTGTTAGTAAACAGATGGTCATGCACTACAGTGCTACAGGGATGTTAATTAGTTATTTTATCATTGGCAAAGTTCTTTAAAAATATAAAATTACAAAGTATTTTATTAAGTGCGCTAATTCTAATAACCCTACCCGTAAAAAGAAAAACAGCACTATCCGAATTTGGCAGTAGGCAGATGGCCTTGACCCGCCATGGGGCTGTCGTCGTTGAAGAAGAAAATATTGAATATTATAATCATTAGCTGTATTGAATTGATCACATTGAAATGTAACTATAATTAATAAATAATGAATTTATTACGGCAAAAAATAATCGAGAATTGTTATAATCATGTTTGAGGCACTTTTGTTCATCTAATTTACAATTAGAAAAGTTATCTCAATGTTACAAAGAATTATTTCGTTTTAATTTATTATTTGGTTTTTATTCATTATTGTTTTTTTATTTTTCTAAAAAAACGAAGTAATAATTATTTTAATAATTATTTTTAAATTTGAAGTCGAGAATTTCCTAGCACTCAGAGACTATTATTAGTAATTTTGAAGTCTTTAATATTTCATCTTTATTTTATTTTATTTATCTTCTTTTTTTTTTGTTCATCTTTATTCTTTATTATTATCTTGCTTTTTTTTTTTATTATCAAGCACTTATTTATTTATTTATTATTATTTTCTCCTGTTGTAATTCCCCGTGAGTGTAAAAATGAAAAATTGTCGTATTTTGTAAGAAAAGTTTTGTTAAGAAAATAGCTTGTCTTCAAAATAGTTGCGAAATCTTTTTAGAAGATGGAAAATTTTAGAAGTGCAAAATTATGGAGAGTTGACTGTGTAAAGTAAATTGTAATTTTATTTAGTATTTTTCTTCTAAACTAATATTTTTATCAATCCTTGACCTGAATTTATATTATATATGTTGCGTTTATATCATTTGCAAACAATTCATATTAGGCAATTTTTTTTAAACTCATTTATTGAGTAATTTTGGGGTATCGCTGTATTTCAAACAACTTTTTTATGTGATTTAATTCAAAGTGGAAAAAAATTTTTTTAAATTTACTCATGTTTGTGTTTTTGTTTGCTATAGAAGTACAAAAAAGAATTTGTACTAATTAATTTTGGTTTTGATTAATTTGGCCTCGAAGAAATAATTTTGAAATATTTTTTATTTCATTTTTATCTTTAACTAATCCCCCTCCCTTTCCCCTTTTTACTTTGTTGTCTGATGAACAATGCATTGTTCATTGTTATTTGACATTTCCTTAAGTTTATTTTTTAGAAAAAAAGAAAAAAAAAAGAATTGTTTATTTCTCTCTTCAAATAATTTTTTTAAAATATATTTATTTATTTAATAGTTAATATTTACACCTGAGTATTAACTTTTCTCCAACAACAATAAAAAAAAAAAAAGAGTCAAAATTGTAGTCTGCGACCTATAATCCACTCCAAAAAAAATTATAACATATAATCTGATTCAGATTACAATCAAAGTTGCTGTAATTGGTTTGGTTTCTCACTCTACGGTCATCTTGGGCACACTTTAGGCTACACAGACAGGGACCTACAGTTTAATGTGGATTTCGCATCATTCACAAAACATCCATGCCACTGCCAGGATTCGAACCTGAAGTAAAAAAGACCAGAGCACTAGCCAATTGGTCATCAAGCTGAGCGAGCTGTAAATATTATATAACATATTTTTATCAAATTCATTAGTTTTATTGAAATTAATTATTATTTATCGGTAAATGATATTATTATTTGTCACTAATCATAGTCACTAACGTTTTTTTTAATTAATTGATTTATTACATAAACTTATTCATAAATTCACTTATTATTCATAATATTATTCATATTCACTTCATTACAGAAACATATTCATTTTTTTCTCTCACAAACCGAATTCCTATGTGTCATTTGCAGGAGAAAAAAATTAAAGGCAATTACTTAGGAATTAATTTTACCTTAACTTTCGAGAGTTAAAAATCCACACATAATACGTAGTATATTATAACCCACACTAAGAAATTGCAACCTATAACCTACTTCAATTATATGCAACGAAATGTAAATACTATAAAATATAATTTTATTGAGAATTTATTAATATTTACTGGCAAACTTAATTATAATTTTACTGATTGCATTTATTATTACATTATGCCCGATGACCAGCACTCTGGGGCTCGGTTCCACAGGTTTCTGGTTCGGAGTACCGGCGATGCCATGGATGTTTGTAGTGGTTCTGAATCCATATTAAACCGTAGGGACCCGGTCTAATATTTGAATTTGAATCGAAGGGGTATGGGGTTGTGAAGCAACAAGGACTATAACGCCCTAATCACTATATAGAACAGTTCGTTTTCCTATTTAATATGTCATTCTCCACAACGCTCTACGATCGTGTTAGACCGGGACTTACGGTTTAAAGTGAATTCCGAATCACTCACAAACATTCATGGCACCGCCACGATTCGAACCCGTAACCTGTGTGTACCGAGCGCCAGAGCGCTGGTCACTTGGTCCCCGGTCTAATATGAGTATAGAGCGGTTACTAGTACGAGTATGAGTATAATAAGACGTATGATTATAATATGAGTATGAGTATAATACCCGGTCTAATATGAGCAGGAGTATAGAGCTGACAGCCCTACCCCTGTAAAAACACATTGCCTCTTGTGTGGAAATCTGCCAGTGCGCAGACAGCCTTGGCCCAATGTGGGGTTGTTGCGCTACTGACGATGATTACATTTATCAAAACGCGATGAGTTAAACACTTAACATTAACTATTACTATTAACACTAACTGGATTTATTCGATAAACAAGAACATATAAATATAAAAGTAATAAACACTGTCTTTCGTTACGCATTGCTCTTTAAGTTTAAGACTTCTAAAATTACGAAAGTAAATTTTTAATTTCCCTTCTGAAATCATTCGCCAGATGGGCAGACGCAATTACGAAGCTATTTTCGCAATGTGCGATCCTTTTTCCAATAAACATTTATAGGGACTGATTCTACATATAGATGGCGCTGCTCTCCCATGGTGAACGACTTCGAGTATTAACGAACTACACGTACTCTTAGTATTTGATCAATAGGCTGTTGATGAGTACTTCATTACGCACGACTAATTTTGATAAATTAAATGGGTCATATCACAAGTGCTTAATTAAACTCTTTTAATTATCTTTTATGTTTCATTATGGGTACAGGTAGTATCATTAGTATTTATATACTAACAAATAAGCTTGTTATTTTAAAGCACAATAGCACAGTTCATATTAATTCATATCGATAAATTTTTTTCATAGTTCTAATTTGATCAGTGCTTTTTAGAGAAAATTTAATTTTAGGGAATTTAAGATAATTAATTGCTGTATAATACAATTGGCATGTATCCCATTAACAAAGTGATAATGTATCATATTTAATCAGCTACAATCAGCAACTTGATAATGACTTGGATGAGAGTTCTTTTTAAACTTGGACGCACAAAAGATGATATTTAGAGGATGAAAAAAAAATCAATTTGTGGACAGATAATTTTTTTTTTTTTTTTTTCAGTTATATAATGCTTGATTTCCCAAACTTAAAATATTTTGAAAATTATTCATCATCAATAAAATTATCACAAACATCAATGGCCAAAGATATATCCAATCGTTTCACAGAAATATTTTGAAATAATTTAATAACACTCCAAAAATATTTATATATATATATATATATATATTTGCTATTTAACATTTTTATGCAACTAAAGCTTAGTAATTTAGTCTCTAATTGTGCAGTTGATTAAATATGATGCATAATCATTTTGCTACTAAGAAATATTCCATTGCATTAAGAATAATTAACAAGTTTATTATACTGTTAGAAAAAAATATCATGTACGTCCAAGTTTAATAAGATCTCACAGCTAAGTCATTATCAAATTGCTGATTAAATATGATGCATAATCATTTTTTACTAAGAAATATTCCATTGCATTAAGAATAATTAGCAGGATTATTATATCGTTAAATAAAGAAAAATGTAACTTTGTTATATTAGCTACAACTACAATGAAAGTACAAAAATCAGATAGCATGCGTAATAATTATCTGCAAAACATGGATTTCCTAGAATGTTGCGAATGCATCATTAGCTTTGTAACAATCTCAAGTTATTAATGGCAGGTTACCTTTGGCCTTTTTTCAACTTCATAACATACTTTTGTTTACTCGCTTCCGTAAACTATCCTCAAGCTACAAGTGCCTCCTGGGTAGTGCTCAATGAGTAACAGCGGTGCAGCCTTTGCTGATGGCATAAAGATTAACTATCGCTGTATTGTAAGCGGCATTAAGGAAAAAAATATATATGTAAAGTCGTCGATGTTTAGAGTGTTGTCGATTTTGGTTTAGGAATGAGTGACTGGGGTTTAGGACAGAATTTCCCAAATTCTTTGAAATGACTCTGAATTTTTTTTTTTCTTTTTCTTCTTCTTCTAACGCAGCTAGCAATATATAGAAGGTTATCCTTATGCCATAAACAACAACTGCACCGCTGTTACACATTTAACCCTACCCAGGGGGCAGGTGTAGCTTGAAGATATGCTACAGATGCGAGTAAACACTACCCCCCCCAGCAACGCTCTACGATACTATTAAGACCGGGACTTACGGTTTAAAGTGGATTCTGAACCACTACAAACATCCGTGACCCTCCGGTACTCGAACCCCTTTGGTACCGAACGCCAAAGTGCTAGCCAATTTACCAACCTAAAAGAATTCTCGACGCTCGAAAATAATTCAAAATTAGTTGACAATACTATACAAATAATAAACAAAGTTTTCATAAGTGGTTAATAAATTGCGCAAATTTCTCTAATTAATTCCGAGTTATGTCTGGCTTTTAAATGGAATATTTAAGTAGATGTCGCGTAAATTTTTCCATTTTGCCATTAAAATTTTTTTTAAAATTTGTCCCTTTAATGAGCTACTTAAGACTAAAAACTTCTTGAATTTTTGTATTTTGGCTTATGTTGTTATTAATCCCCGTGGTGTAGGAATGCCTACGTCAGGTCCAATAGACTCCGTCGCAGGCGACTGGTCCACGGCTGAGAGTAATGCGCAGCTTCACTTTGCCTGGAACCACGAAGACTGAAGACCTCACGACTACGCTCTGCGATCCTATTGAACCAGGACATACGGTTTAAGGTGGATTTCGAACCACTACAAACATCCATGGCACCACCGGGACTCGAATTCGAAACCTATGGCACCGAGCATTAAACACTCGGTCATTCAGGCCCATTTTGGCTTATGAATGAGTGATTAGGGTTTAGAACAAATTTTCCAACACTCTCTGAGATGGCTATGAACTTACTTGTATTATTTTGTATTGTATATTAGTAATATTGTATATTAGTATTGTATATTTGCAGATTAGTTATTTTTACGTTTTTACGAAAAATTAATCGAGCTCAACCAGTTCCTAAATATAAATATTTGGTTTTGCTTTTAATACATTCAATAGATTAAACTAGGCTATTCATATGTTTAGAATGAATGATTTAAACCCTGTAAAATGTTTCGTTTTTTTCAAAGCCACAGGGACAAAGAGGACGACTAAAGTTGCGACGGATAGACGCAGTTGATTAAGAATGTTGTGACGGAAACGGAAGTACCTGTTGCGAAGTACCAATTTGATAAATATACCCTGAAAAGTTCCACATAATTATTAATATTGTTAAATTTACATTATTGAAATTACATCGTGAATTTAGATAAAAAAAGAAAATGTACGCTAATAAGTTAAACAAGTAACGAAGTTGCGAGAACATAACAAGACGAAAACACGTCTTCACTCTACGAAGTCAGAAAACCGAGAGCGAATGTTGTGATAGAGATTAAGAATTGGAGGACCCTTGTCACCCAGATGAATGCATGGAAATCTCTTCAAAGGAAAGCTTGGCCCAATCTGGGCTGTCGTGCTATTGATGATGATGATGATGTTTAATACATTATAAAATTATAACAGTATGTATATCTAAGAAATGTTTCGTTTTTCCTTCACGATTTATTATCAACAAATATTTTAATTCCAATTTTCCTTTTCGATTTATTATCAACAAATATTTTTAATTCCAATTTTCCTTTCGATTTATTATCATTTTAATTCCAATTTTCCTTTTCGATTTATTATCAACAAACATTTTACCTACTTTCCATCGATGTTATGAGTTATGGGGTTTTTATTTATCGATTATTTTATATTTCTGCATCAAATATGTTTGTTCACAAACATGTGATAATCTAAGCAAGGCTTGCACAATTAAATGCATAGTATAGAAAATTTTTATTTATTTGGCGATAAATACTTTAAAAAAACAATTTTATTGACAAATTAAAATTATTGACATTATTGACAAATGATCTTATTTTCTAGCTTGCAATAAATTAGGAAACAGTGAAAAGATATTTTTCTACCATTTAAATGATTATTAAAGCATTTAAATATTAAAATAAACCTTCCTCACTTTCTTTGTTATAATTTTTCCTCAAAATCTGAAATCTTTCAAAAGAATTAACTAGTATAATTTTAAATAAATTGCATGAATGATAGGCAGGTTGGAAGAAAACTTTGAGTGGGCCGCAGTCTGTGCATTTGTGAATAAAATTATTTTGAATGTAATAAAAATACTATTTGCTACAACTTTTAAGAGTTTATACTCATATTTCTAAAAAAGACTAGTTTTGGCAAAGTCACAGGCACAAAGAGGAAGAGGACGACCCTAGTTGCGAATGGATAGACGCAGTTGAAAAGGATTTTGCTGCAATAGAGATTAAGAATTGGAGGACCCTTGTCTCTTAGAGGAATGCATTGAAAATCTCTTCAAAGGAAAGCCTTGGCCCACTCTGGAATGTCGTTCTATTGATGATGATGATGTTTATTATACAATTATAACAGTATGCATGTCAAAAAGAATTGTTTCGATTAACTTTCCTTTGCGATTTATTATCAACAAATATTTTTATCTATTTTCATCGACCCAAATTGCGATGGATAGACAGAGTTAAAAAGATTCCCGATCCACTAACCCTGTTCTAAATGATTTAAAAATATACGATTATGACGTCACTCTACCCAGAAATCTCAAAAATACCTCGCTATACTCTTAACATTAACAAATAATTTCCTCCTTTCTGGAGATTTTTCGATTTCGGTTTCGCTGTAGCCTCGTTAATATTTTCTTTTTATTGCATTTTGTTATTGGATTTATCATCAGTGCTTATTCTTTTAATTTTTTAATATTTTTTTTGCATATGGGATGATTGTATTTTTTACTCTTCTTTTGTAACTTTGACTTTCTGTTTTAATTGTAATGTTTTTTCTCTGATGTTAGAAATTATTATTGCTTCTCTGATTTATTTAATTTTTTTTTTTTTCTTACAATTGGCAAAGGGCTCGACCACCAGTCACTGTTCACCATTTCGCCAAGTGGAGGTGTGGTCGTTGCGCGACCAAGGCACTCCATCAAGTCACCAATAATAAAAGTTGCAAAAGATTTTGCTGAACTTTTACTACAGCAAAATCTTTTTTCAACTGCGTCTAATCGGGTCATCCTTCAATTCTAAGAATTGGGGAGACTTTTGACACCCAAGGAAATCTCTTCAAAGGTTCTTGGCCCACTCCGGGCTGTCGTGATATTGATGATGATGTTTAATACATTATAAAATTATTACAGTACGTATATCGAAGAATTGTTTCGATTAACTTTCTTTTGCGATTTATTATCAACAAATATTTTATCTATTTTCATCGACCCAAATTGCGATGGATAGACAGAAGTTGCAAAAGATTTTGCTGAACTAATACAGCAAAATCTTTTTTCAACTGCGTCTTCGTCTATCGGGTCATCCTTCAATTCTAAGAATTGGGAGACTTTGACACCCAGAGGAAATCTCTTCAAAGGTTCTTGGCCCACTCCGGGCTGTCGTGATATTGATGATGATGTTTAATACATTATAAAAATTATTACAGTACGTATATCGAAGAATTGTTTCGATTAACTTTCTTTTTGCGATTTATTATCAACAAATATTTTATCTATTTTCATCGACCCAAATTGGATGGATAGACAGAGTTTTTTGCTGAACTTTTAATACAGCAAAATCTTTTTCAACTGCGTCTGTCTATCGGGTCATCCTTCAATTCCCTTTGTCACCCAGAGGAAATCTCTTCAAAAATGATGATGTTTAATACATTATAAAATTATTACAGTACGTATATCGAAGAATTGTTTCGATTAACTTTCTTTTGCGATTTATTATCAACAAATATTTTATCTATTTTCATCGACCCAAATTGCGATGGATATTTTGCTGAACTTTTAATACAGCAAAATCTTTTCAACTGGTCTGTCTATCGGGTCATCCTTCAATTCTAAGAATTGGGAGACCTTTGTCACCCAGAATCTTCAAAGGTTCTTGGCCCACTTTTGATGATGATGTTTAATACATTATAAAATTATTACAGTACGTATATCGAAGAATTGTTTCGATTAACTTTCCTTTGCGATTTATTATCAATAAATATTTTAATTATTATTCCTCTACACCCATGGTGGCGGAAATATTTGCTAAAATAAAAGGGTTCGCCAAATGGAAAAGTTAGAGAACTCGTGCCAAAAGATAATAATAATAAAAATATAACTCTACAAAATATTACTATTCTACGGACCATACTCACGTCAACCCATAGAAATCTTTTGAGAAGGCAAGACTAGAATAATTATGGGACGAGCGAACTCCCCCCCCCCTGGCTTCGATTCTCCACGTAAGAAGAAGCAAGCGATAAATATCTTTTGAGCAGCAGCCGCAGATAGCATGTCAAAGGTTGCCGTGCCACCACGGCAGGCAGTTAAGCTGACAGCTTCACTGGAGCGATCAATCTCTGGCAGAATCGTCGTTCGTCTTGTAAAATGGCCCTTTGTTGTTGAGCTTTTACGACGAAAACGTGCGTCCCCTTCAGCATGGAAAGTGTGCAGTAATGGCAAACTTTTTTTTTTTTTTTTTCATTCGCTCTCGCTTTGTGTTTAAAGCCATTAAAAGACGGGAACGGTAACTCTTTTTCCTGAAACGAAAGCAACATTGCTTTTTTCCCGCTTTGTCAACATATTAGGACAAGGATGGGCAAATTTTTTCGGTCGCGGGCCAAAACTCGAAAAAAAAAAAGTTTGGCGGGCCAAGATAAATTTTAAAAACAATATACAAGTATTACAATTTAATTATGTTAATGGCAACTGGTGTACCGATTACGGAGTACCAACAGAGGGGAAATACTCCTTAAACCTCCTCATCTTAATTCATAAATATGTTTGGAATTCTAATGGCTGCTTTAAGGTGATGATTTGTGTTGGTGCGAAGCAGCCGCTACCTGGCTGCTTTAAGGTTAGTATAAAAATAAAAGATTTAAGTTTAAGTTCGGTACAATTAGGGACCAGTTGTCGATGCCATAAAACTATTGAAAACTTAAACATAAATATATACAGTACAGTGAAAAAGTATTATGCTGAACTGAGATGAATGAAATTGCGATTTCATTTTTAAAAGTTCCGTATAGTGAGTGTCGAAGTGAGATGGACTGATTCTAAGGAACGAGGCTAAATGCTCATCGGTCAGTCTACTTCTGAAATAATTCTTTCTAAGGTTCCTAGTTGAAAGAACTTGTTCATATATGTAAGGTGAAGCAAACATAGCACTGATTTTATGCCGTGTGATTCTGTTTTGCATGGCATTGAAATCTTGAAATCTGCATCCGAACTCAAAATTCAGTGTTTTCAAGCGCTCTTCATAATTCTTAAGCTTCTCTTCATTTACTGAGGGTATTGAATTTAACCTCGGGAAATGAGATAAAAATAATAATTTAAAAATAATAATTTTTTAATAAAATAAAATAATATTTAATCAAAGTAGAAAAGGAGATGGATGTATAACATATAAATATATATTTCTTTTAATTTGCCTCGGACCGGTAAATTAAAAATTAAATTAAAATTTAGAGTAATAAAAAGATTTACTTCCAAAAATAATAAAAAATCCATCGAAATCTAAGTAAACTCGAATGTTTCCTGTACTGCAAGGAAATGACAACAAACTGCTCAGTTTAAAAACCCAAATTGAAATTATAGACATAACAAAAAAATATAATGCACACGTCCCAAGACAATATTATGCAATGCGTAATCTGGGCAACAAATGTTTCGTGTAAATGTTAAAACATAATTAAAACCAAGTGGAAAGTGAGAATGAATTTTAAATAAAGTTTTTGAAAGGAAAGCTTCTCTTGGTGCCAAGGTGATTAACCTGTTTTAAATAATAACGCACACTCTTGTTTATTATTATTATTATTATCTTTTTTTTCCTCCACACGTTTTCTGAGGGCCATATGGCTCATATTAGAGCAGCATTACGATTTCACATTGTTACATAAGTAAAGTCATATTTATCCGCAGTGAATACACACAATAATAAAATTTCTACTTCTGATTTAATATTTTGCCAATTCCTCTATCTTGAATTTTTGCGAATTGTTTAAAAATTTTATCTAATCTGTTTGCTTTCAAAACAAACTTTTTTTTTCCTCGTAGATTGATTTCAGTTATTATATTCGTTTATTATATTATTAAAATTAAATAAAAATTAAATACCACTATAAAAAAAAAAAAAAGAAGTATTTTCTTTTTATATTTGCAATTTTCTTTCTTTGCGGAAAGTTGTTCGTTTTCTCTAAATTTGTGAAATGAAATGTGTTTTGAAAACAATATGCACATTTTTGAATAATAAGTATAGGTTTGTTGTCCAGTTTTTGATGACTTAAACCAATGCTGGTCAAAGAGTGCAAACCTGTGGTATTCGAGAGAAAAATTATCCTGATACAAAAATATATCTAATTATTCTTTTGTATATATATATATTAATTTTCCAATTCATCTATCTGAATTACTGTGAATTGCTTAAAAATTTTATCTAATCAGATTTATTTTCAAAACAAATTTTTTTTACAATTCCTTCTATTAGCTCACACTCTCCCTATATATATATCTTGTTCAAATTTTCAATCGTTCATAAAACACTTTTTATTCATCCACTCAAGTTCAAATACATTTTTTCAGAACTTGTAGTGGATGACACTGGATATTAATGCAGTTTTTTCAAATATTAAATTCAGTCATTAAATTTAATTAATTATTTTTAGGTTTTTTAGATTTAAGTTGCATGTATCTACCCATAGATGGTGCCAGATACACTTAAAAAAATGAATGAAAACTATTTATAAAGAACTTTCCAATAGAATGAAAAAAAAAAAAAAAAAAAAAATAGGAATTGACTTAAAAAAAAAAAAATTTTTTTCATATTATTTGTTTTCTTGTAGATTCATTTCAGTCGCCCTTATTATATTATTCGCGACACATTATAAAAATAAAATGCAGTACCATTATCAAAAAAAGTATTTTATTTTTATATTTGCGATTTTTTTTCGGTGGGGGATGTTGTTCGACTTCTATAAGTTTATAAAATAAAATAATGTGCACGTTTTTTCATATTAAATATAGGTTGTTTGTCCAGTTTTCGATGACTTAAACCAGTACTTCTCAAAGAGTGCGCGCCCTGTGGTATTCGAGAGAAATAAGCATCCAGATATAAAAATATATATACAGTAGAACCTCTTTAAGTCGAATCTCGATAAGTCGAAAACCTTCAAACTCGAAAAATTTTTTACCTTCCCTTCAAGTCCCAAAACCTCCATGACTCGAACATTTCAACCCTCTATGTGTTGAAATAATGAATCAATCCCCACAAGCCATTTTGGTATCTATTTTCCTTTCCGTAACTCGAAAAAAAAAAAAATAAATAAATAAATAAAAATTAGGACCTCTGTATTTCGAAGATTAGCAATGTTTGATTTTACAACCATTTTTACAATTCGATCATTTGAAACTCATTACCTCTATAGCTCGAAGAAAAATAAGTTACCGACTTTAAGGATTTGCCGACAATGCACGTCATTGTCTCTCAGAAAAACAATGTGTGAGTATATAGTAAATAGAATAGCCAATTCTATGAAATAGCAACTCTGCTCTTCATAGAATTTTCATAGAATTTAATAGAATTTTCTGCTCTTTATAGCTTAGATAATGGTGTAGATAGAGAACGATCGAATTGTTTAAAGCAAAAAAAATAATAATAATAATAATAATAATAATAATAAATAAATAAATAATAATAACTGACTTTTTAATACATAATATTTTATTAAAAATATCATGTATTAAAAGAGTCAGTTTAGGTTGTTTCGGAATTATTTTGATTTTTTATTGTAATACATAATATAACTTTTAAGTTGCAAATAAACATGTTTATTACCTCTGTAACTTGAATTTTTACTTATTTTACCTCACTAACTAAGAATCTAAACCTCTGCAAGCCGACTATTTCCTTACAAAATCGGCGGAAGTCGAAATCCTCCATTAGTCGAAAACTCTATAACTCGAATTATTTGGCGTCTCCCTTGAAGTTCGACTTACAGAAGTTCTACTGAAATTATTATTATTATTTTTTTAAATATATATTAGTTTCCAATTCATCTGTGTGAATCCCTGTGAATTGTTTAAAATTTTTATCTGATCTGTTTTGCTTTCAAAACAAACTTTTTTTTTTTTTCCTTGTGGATTCGTTTTACCCTTATTATATTATTCGCAACACATTTTTAAAATAAAAATAAAATACCACTGTCAAAAAAAAAGAAGTATTTTCCTTTTATATTTGCAACATTTATTCTGCGCGGGAGGTTGTTCGTCTTCTGTATAAAATAAAATAAAAATGTGTTTTGTTTAAAAACATGCACATGTTTATAATATTAAATATAGGTTGCTAGTTAATGTTACGATTCCTTAAACCAGGGGCCTCCAAACTTTACAACCTTAGGGCCATACTGTTTACTCCAGTAAATACCAAGGACCAAAACCGTTTTAATTTTTTTCACCATGTCTATAATTTCTAGACTAGTCGCCGAGTACGCGCTCTGAGCGAGCATACGCTTGCTAAATTCGCTGGTTCAATTATTACAATTACTATTGCTTATATCGATACGACCGTGACACTTGACGACATCTAGTGGTCATAAGCCGAAATAGGTAGGTAACATCCTTTATCGCTAACAGATGGCGCTAGTTAATTTAACTTTTCCGTTCCTGAGGGATTTTCAGGATAAAAATCATATGTGTGATTCAGGATATATACATTTCAAACATCGATATACATACATATGCGATCTTTACCCCCAGCGTAACTACCGAGAGTAACCGCGGGATATTCACTAGTTTATAATGTTAGTGGGATTCATTTCAATTATTGTTAGTTGTTATGCTTCTGCGTATTATGCTTTACCTAGCAAGTAAATAAAACCAAGTTATTATCCTTCTGCGTTTTTTTATCCAACTTATTACAGCAACAATAAACTATTCGCGAGCCGGATTGATGACACTGGCGGGCCGTAGTTTGGAGACCCTTGCTTTAAACCAATGCTTCTCAAAGAGAGCGCCCTGTGATATTCAAGAGAACTGTGAGTTCATATATAAAAATAAACATAGCTACTTCAGTTCGAAGATAGCTTTCCTTCTAAACAACTAATATTTCTGATTTTTTTTTTTTTTTTTTTTCATTCACATAAAAACAGTACCAAACAGCGATAATACGCTAAAGAATGTTTCTGAGAAACTAGGAGCTGTAACTTTCATAGAAGTGTTAGCGTCTATATGATTTTCAATGTTAAAAAAAAAAAAAATTCCATTGCAGCCTGTGAGACTCCGTCGTCTGTAAGTACTCTGTGGAGTTGATCATCTAGCATTAGCTGAAGAAGAAGTTGTAGTATTTATACAGATAGTTTGACATTATTGAAGCCTTTTGGCAGCGTTAGCTTCCTATAGCCCTATCTTGATGGTTCCTTTGGAGGTAAATGATAAGAGAAATGGCTTGCTCAGTAAATGAAGTGAAATACAAATAAAAATAAAATAAAATAAGGGGAATAAAATCAACACATAGAGAGAGCTGAATAAAATATTTATTTATTTATTTAGTATGTTCAGAGAGATGCGCGGACGTTTATTGTTGGTAGGTAGCGTTATGTCATAATCAGGTAATCTTTTAACTAAAGGATTTGGATTGCCAGGAGAGTTATTATAAAATTTGTGGCTAATTTGTGAATGAAACTTTTAACGGTAGTAATATCAAACAGCATTAACTGAAGAAGAAGTAGTATTATTTATATGTACTGATCGTGGATTATAAAGGAATTGTCTCTTGAAACTTTATTGGTAGGGATTTTAAATACGCCCCGATTTCCAAAAGTTTGATAACTACTGACTTAAGTGTAGGAAATTCTAACTTTGATTATGATTAGAATTGTTGTTGTCGTATCCCTCATGGAAGGAGGGAAGAGGGTGCAGCTTCTGTTCTGATGGAGCATCCGTAGGTAGAAGTCTGACTTCTGCTCCGTGACGATCTTACAGTCATATCAGACCGGGACCTACAGGCTTAAAGTGGATTCCGAACCACTACAAACATCCATGGCACCGTCGGGACTCGAACCGGAAACCTGCCACAGCGCTAGATAAAAAAAAAAAAAGCTTTATATTTTATAAGCATTTCTAAAACCCCTAATAATAATAATGATATAATAATAATTGTATTCCTGCTTTCTTTCTCGCAACATTTCGAGAAGTCTTAAATTACAAGATTAATAAGCAAAATAGGTGTTTTTTTTTTCAATCAAGCAATCATTTTCAAAACATATATCATAACAAAAGATCTAAACAATAAATATTAAATTACTAAATATTTTTCTTTTTTTTATTCCTCTCATCCTTTTTTTTATAGCAATATCGCACATAATCCGCATTCACTATAATCCAGTTCTGAAAACTGCAACTGAAACGGACGCCTCTAGTATATTCGAACGTCACCATTGGCCGTCGAGTTGTTTAGAATTCATATCAATGGCAAATATAAAATTATGAATTTAGTTGTCCGTGGATTGCCTACCGCTTCTCCAGAGCAGAGCAAAACTACCCCCTTTTAATTTTTTATTTTTACTTCCAAGTTAACCCTTTTAAACTTTTTATTATTAATTTTGGTACTTACGTATTAACGATACCTTGGCGACAGTTGCGGCAATAAAGAGCACACGCGTCAACCGCAGCTAGATTTGGCTTTTTATTATTCAGTTTTATAGTAGGCTGTTAGATTGGCGACACTTAAAAATTTTGTCTTTCGTTATCATTTTTTTTTTTTACAAAGAATTAATTACTTCTTTTTCAATTCCTTCTATTAGCTCACACTCTCCCTATATACATCTTGTTCAAATTTTAATCGTTCATAAAATACTTTTCATTCATCCACTCAAGTTCAAGTACATTTTGTTTAAACTTGCAGGGGAGGACACTGGATGTTGATACAGTTTTTTTCAAATATTAATTCCTTCATTAAATTTAATTCATTCATTTTAGTTTTTTTTTTTTTTTTTTTTTTTTTTTAGATTTAAGTTGCATGTATCTACCGATAGATGGCCCCAGATAAACTTTAAAAAATGAATGAAAATTATTTATGAAAAAGTAGGGAATAAAATATAGGAAAATAAAGTAGGAATTGACTTAAAATTTTTTTTTTTATATTACTTGTTTGACGATATTTTTTTTTAAAAATTTTCTTGTGGTAAGTAGTATCTATTTTTTCAAGGGTTATTTATAACATTTACTTAATAAAATAAATATTTCATACATTATTTTTATATATATATTTTTTTTTTCACATATCGATGTTGATGTTATTATTGGTATTTTTAAGTTTAAAAGAAGGTCGTGAAAAAGATTTTATTTATTATTATTTAACATTATTTATTATGGCATTATTATAGCACATTTATTTAGCATTTTTTAACACACACGCACAATAGGCAAGATTATTAACTTAATAAATAAATATATTAATAATATACTTATAATAATAAAAAAATAAGTAACAACGACCTACTTGCATTTGTATTGTTGCTGTCCATGCCACCAGTAATGCAAGTGCTCAGGTCGGAACCGGCCAATTTAGAAGGGGGAAAAGGGTATTGTATAGTCGGGTCACTTTTCAAGATGAGTTGTATGATGATGGTCTCGAGATGAGATGAGGTCTCGAAACTGTACTTTGTATCTTTCCTAATGAAATTTATTAAAAAAATTAGAAATTTTGACTATTTTGCTTTATTTTATAATTATACTTTGCACACAAATTTTGCTGCGAAATAAATGTAATGATGTGTATGTAATCTTTTTTTTAAAATACAGCAATGCCTCGTACAGTCCGGAGGATTACTTTTATCGAATTTCCTGAAATGCTTGTAACCAGAATAAATGTATACAATACACAGTATGCAGTACTACAGCAGCATATCCACAGTCCAGTCACATTAATGTGACCACCACCTACTTTCGACGTCAACCAATAACAAAAGGCAGGTGGCAGCACATTGCAGTGGAGTGTAAATAAAGAGTTACCACTTAAATATCACACTCCATTCAAAGGACTCCAACTCAAGATAGAAGCTAGCGGCACAAATCATCATGCCACACTCCACTTAAAGCCAGAATATACAAGAGTGTATATTCTGACTTTTGACAGGTGGTCACATTAATGTGGCTGGGCTGTATATATATATATAAACTCATGTTTGTGAAAATTGCAACACAATGAAGGACTTAAGCGAGTGAGCTGAAATTTTCAGGAAATGCAAATTAGCGCATGATATGCAAATGATTAGAATTTCAAATCCGTAGCGCATGCGTATGCTGAGCAGCGCCCTCTGAACGCCGGATGGATCTGAATAAATAGATGGCTGTAGCAAGGCGTGTATGGTTATCGGTGGTTATCTGCTAGTGGTAAACGTTAGCTCAATCGTTACTTATGCCTCTTCGACGTAAAGAGAGCGAGATTTGAACAACTTACAGAGTTTGAACGGGGGCGAATCATCGGCCTTCGTGAAGCTGGATTGTCTTATCGTGCAGTAGCCGCTCGTGTGCAGCGTAACAGCAGCACAGTGATGCATCTTTGGAAGCAGTGGACGGACGAGTGTCGGACAACTCGGAAATCCGAGAGTGGACCCCGAAATGTGACGTCAGCTCGCGATGATAGACACCTGGTCCGCATGGCACTGACGGACCGTACAGCTTCTTCTAGACAATTGGCAGCACAGTGGTTAATAGCTACAAGTGTTTTATTGTGTGCTTCATCAATTCGTAGACGTCTGCTGCAGTGTGGACTGCGCGCAAGGACTCCTTTATACAGGATCCCTCTCACGCTAAACCATCGCCGCCTGCGGCTACAATGGGCCGCTCAGCATAGAGACTGGCGTGCTGATTGGCAGCATGTCGTGTTTTCTGACGAATCCCGCTTTAATTTGCGGTACCATGATGGCCGCATTCGTGTCAGACGCTATGCCGGTGAACGCCACCTTCCGGAGTGCATTATCGAACGCTACAGTGGACGAACACGCGGAGTTATGGTTTGGGGTGCCATAGCATATCATGGACGATCTCAATTGCTAAGAATTCTGGGCAATCTGAACAGCAACCGGTACATCAGTGAAGTTCTACAGCCCCAAGCTGTTCCCTTCCTTCAAAGCTTGCCAGGCGCTGTATTTCAACAGGACAATGCCCGCCCTCATATCGCTAGGACTGTTCAATCCTTCTTTGCAACGCGGCAGGTACAACTTCTTCCTTGGCCTGCGTATTCCCCGGATATGTCGCCGGTTGAACATGTGTGGGATTTCGTTGGTAGGCGTCTCGCTCGTGATCCTCGTCCTGTTGCTTCTGCAGACGAACTTTGGAACTGCATACAAACAATATGGAATGAATGCTCTTCCTCAGGCAGACATTCAAAATTTGTTTGACTCCATGCCACGTCGTGTAGCAGCACTTATTGCGGCGCGTGGTGGCTACACAAAATACTGATTCCGATCTCTTGTTATTGTTTGTTTGCTTTGAACATTTAATCATTTATTTGTACCACTACCACTCTACTGTGTATTAAATTTCATTCAATTATGACGATTCCTTCATGGTGTTGCAATTTTCACAAACATGAGTATATATATATATATGGGGCTTGATGGCTGAGTGACTGGCTCTCGGTCGCACAGGTTTCGTTCGTGCCCCGGCGGTGCTATGGATATTTGTAGTGGTTCGAAATCCACTTTAAACCTTAGGTGCCGGTCTAATATGGCTGTTGGGCTAGTGCTGATAACCCGACCCCGTAAAAGAAAACATCTCTTGTCTAGAAATCTGCCACTAGGTGGACGGCCTTGGCCCACCATGGGGCTGTTGTGCCACTGATGATGAGGATATATATAAACACATGCGTGTGCACATGTTTATACACTGAGATCAATAAATTCAAATGTTTTTATTATAAATAAATATGTTTTAAAAAAAAAACTTTCTTTCTCACGTTCAAATAAATTTTTTTGAAATTTGTAGTGGGTGACACTGGATGTTAATACGGTTTTTTTTCAAATATTAATTCGATAATTAAATTTAATTAATTAATTTTATTTTTTTAGATTCAAGTTGCATGTATCTACCAATAGAGGGCGCCAGATGTAAGAGGAAAATTTCAACTTTATTTGTAAAGGACTTTCTGCAATATAGGGGGGAGAATAGAAATTGACTTAAAGAAATTTTTTTTTGTATTACTTGTTTCTTTTTTTTTTCATTTTTGCTTCGCGAAGTTTGATTTTGTCCAGATTTGCTAAACCAAGATACTTGATGGCCAATGTTCTCTTGGCTTCTAAACCTTGAACAGAGAAGACGCTCTTTTGGCTACTTAATAGGGGAAGTAAGAAGGGGAAAATTTCCCAAATATTTGTAATATTGATCGCTAAAATAGCGACAATTTAAATACAGTATTAAGCAAAATTTTCACTTGATAAATTATTCATAGAGGGGCCTGAATGGCCGCGTGGTTAGTCCTCTGTCGCTCGGTACCGCAGGTCTCGGGTTCGAGTCCCGGCGGAGCCATGGATGTGTGTAGTGGCTCGGAATCCACTTTAAATCGTAGGTCACGGTCTAACAGGATCGTAGGGCTTTGCGGGGGCATTGTTACTCCACGTCCGTAGCTTATCTTCAAGCTACACGCACTTCCTGGGTAGTGCTAAGTGAGTAGAGTCTGTGCAGCACTTGCCTTAATGCATCCAAGACAACTGTCTAAGTCTTTTCCAGCTGCATTAGAACAAATGAAAAATAAATTCTTCCTAGAATTATGTCCTTTCCTTTTACAGGACATATTCCACTATCATCATTCATACTTTATTCGTTTCAAAGATTGCAGTTCGTTATTAATTTTTCACCACAAAATTACTCAAGTTAAAAACTAGAAAAAATTTCCATTTGGTGTGTTGTAATCAGACATTTCGTCTGCTTATGATTCTGTTTGATATACAATGCATAATCTTATGTTATATGTTTTCACTAATAACAGGAATTGAGGGAAATTTCTCTCGAGCAACTTTTTTTTCTATTTGCGCATGGGTGTTGTTTAACTTTATAATGCGAAGGAAAAGCCCAGGACATTTCAATATGTTGATGTGTGCAAAATGAAGACCAATTTTTATTTTTTTCAAAAATTATTTATTTGTTCTTTCAAATTTATTTCATCGCCTTAAAGTAATTCCCTCCGGACACAATGCACTTATGTCATTTTTTTTCCAATCCTCAATGCATGCTAGCAAGTGATTGGCAGGGATAGCCTTCAAAGCACGCACCGATTCACGTTGAATCTTTTCAATCGACTCAAAATCGCTTCGTCGGTTGAGGTTGAGGGTCGACCAGAGGGGCTCTTCGTCTTCATCCGTTCATCATCATAATCCATATTCACAGGTTTTGTGTTCGAATCTCCGGCGGTGCCATGGATGTTTATAGTACTTCGGAATCCACTTTAAACCGTATGTCCCGATCTCATATGACTGTAGAATGTCACAAAGCCCAATCAGAATTCTTCTCCCCCACATCATTCCCAAACTGTAAAGGGGCATCTCAATTCTAGGCACAGCTCTGTAGTGTGGTGGTGTAGTAGCAATAAGCCCCCGACTAATAGCCGACAGTGGCCAATGAGCGTAACTAACTTACAGGAGTCGAAAGTCGATTAAGCGATAGAAAGTTCAGTTTCACAGAACTTACAGGAGTCATCCTATAAGTTCTATGAAAGTGAACTTTCAATCGCTTGATAAATATACC
Source organism: Caerostris extrusa (assembly GCA_021605095.1). Classification (NCBI taxonomy): domain Eukaryota; kingdom Metazoa; phylum Arthropoda; class Arachnida; order Araneae; family Araneidae; genus Caerostris; species Caerostris extrusa. The sequence continues at coordinate 64,736 of BPLR01019557.1, read as the reverse complement.
TAAAATTTACTGAAATCCAAAACACAACAGCTTTGTTGAATTTTCAAAGTTCCCTAAACGTAAATTATTCCCGCTAATAATTCTTCAATTCCCTAATAACGTCTTTTTCACTAAACCTATCTCTACCAACTTGCCATTTGCTAGCTGATTTAAAGGAAACATTCACTTCAACAGCGAATTCTCCTTCTATTCTGAATGCAACTGAACATTTTTGGCAATTACATTCATCCTTCTGCATCTTAAAAGAATTCATGAGCATGTTCACTGCCCATGAAGGGCTACAAAACCTCTGCAATAAACTATCCAAAGAAATTACTAAGCAAGATAAGATATTTATCCTTCCAAGCAATATTATTGATAAGCCCCACTCCGATTTAAACGACGTTTCTTCTTCAATCGATCACTAATATAAATAAAAATCTATATAATCCCAAAAAGCAGTCTGTACTTAAGTATCTGGTATGTCCTCCTTGCAGAAAAGGAATCATCCCATGTTCGTTGCTAATGAGATGTTGCAAAAGATCTGCTTTTTAACATTTGAATCTTCAATTTCATTGATTTTCTTCATCCTCAATGTCCTGGAAAAAGCCTTAAAGAAGCTAAGGGTGACATCTCATGAAACATTAACTTTTCAATTTTATCATCTTCAAGATACTGAAAATGTCTTTCACGTTCAGAAAGTTAAATTCATCGTCTTTATGTCTTTTTTAAATATTGAAATTGTAGTTATACAGGCATTGTATAAATTTTAACAATAAATGAGTAAAAGAACACGAATCTTAAAAAAAAAAAAAAATCGTTTTCTCAGAAACGCAGGTGTAAAGATTTTAAAAGCCTTTATATAAAGATATTCAAACGACATTTAACAGACATTTTTGTAAAAATCCCGATTTCCATGACGAAATTATTTATTTCTGTCCCATTAAAAGCGCCTTATGGATTTACTTAACAAATTTATTATATTTTATTCATTCTTTATGACTCTTAAAATATATGGTTATTGTTTTGGGAGAGTAGATCAGTGATGTCCTGGACCCATTTCAACGTTTCTTGGTTTATTTATCATTTATTTAGTATTTATTATTATTATTATTATTTTTTCACAGTTATTGGTTTATTTAAGTTTCTTTCCATTGCATTTTTAAAAAATCGTTTGGAATTCTATAGTATAGTATTTTTCGTTTCTATTAAATTTATTTATTATTCTTATGAATATATAAATTTTTTTCATTTGATTTTTTTATTAAATTTCATTACTTTCTTTTTCTACAATTTTTTATTTTTATTTTATTTATTATTTTTATTTTTTTTCACGAACTGTTCTGACTGGTTTATTTAACATTCGTTTACTTTTTTTTTTTTTTTATAAAATCGTTTGGAATTCAATAGTTTTTATCTTTTATTTTATTTATTTATTTATTATTATTATTATTAATATTTTCAGTTCTTTCCCTTGATTTTTTTTTTAAAATTTCGTTCGTGTTTTCCCCCTTTTCAGTAAAGTCGTTTGGAATTCAATAGTTTTTTTATTTTATTTATTTATTTATTATTATTATTATTAATATTTTCAGTTCTTTCCCTTGATTTTTTTATTAAATTTCGTTCGTGTTTTCCCCCTTTTCAGTAAAGTCGTTTGAATTCAATAGTTTTTATCTTTTATTTTATTTATTCATTTTTTATTATTATTGTTATTAATATTTTTCAGTTCTTTCCCTTGATTTTTTTAATTAATTTCTTTCGTTTTTTCCCCCCTTTTCAGTAAAGTCGTTTGAAATTCAATAGTTTTTTATCTTTTATTTTATTTGTTTATTTATTATTATTATTTTTAATATTTTTCAGTTCTTTCCTTGATTTTTTATTAAATTTCTTTCGTGTTTTTTCCGCCTTTTTAATAAAGTCGTTTGGAATTCTATAGTTTTATTTTATTTATTTATTTTAATTTTCTTTCACGACCTGTTCTTATTGGTTTATTTAAATTTCTTTCAAGTGTTTCTTGTAAAATCGCTTTGAATTCTATACTATTTTTATTTTTATTTAATCCGTTTTCTTTTTCAGTGTTGAACGATTACTGATGAAATAATTTATTGCCTGAATATAATTTATTGATATTTTTTCTTTCTTTGTTTTGTTTCAGATTGCTGTTATGCGCTTTGTTCCTACATTAATTTTTAAATTTTTATGGGTAACCTTTATATCGGTCCAGACGATTAAATTTTATTTATTTATTTTGCTTAATTAGTAATATTCTGATAGCTTTAGCTATCTGCCAATCAGAAATTCTTGGTTACAATGTTTCAGTATAAGTTCAATGATAGACGGGATAGTTATCATTCTATTATGTTTCCCCTAATTAAAACTTAAAAAAAAAAAAATTCCGTTTTTAATTATGTTTTCTGCATAGCAGGAGAGAACGACATTACATATCAAAAGACATCAAATCCGTTTTAGGTATTTGAGTTTAAAGAATTACATGATTGACGGTTACATTCGAGTAAGGATATTTTCATGAGGAATCCTTTTTAATAATTCTTTAATGGATAAATGCCTCAAGGATTTATTTGCTGTGGCTATTATCAAGTGATCTTTCAGCAAGTGCATTTTGGCATTTAAAGGCGTAAACCTTTAAATGTCAAAATGGGGGGAACAAAATAAACGAAAGAGGCATAACTTGCGAATTTCTGCTTCGTTAACTAATTGATGCTTACTTTTAGAAATTTGGGCTACTTTTAATTAATAGCAAATTGCAAATCGATACTTAATTTTCTTTTTCAAAATGCCCTTAACATTTGAGAAAATTGAAACATCTATATATATATAGATAGATAGATTTCTTTTTTTCGCTTATTTTCCTACTGACAATTACATCGTTTTACTTCTGTGAGTTCCAGAACGTAATGACTCTCTTGGACAGGTTAGTCATTCAGATATCGGGATTAACAACAGCTGTCCGAAACAAAACAAACTTCCTCCAAACCTAAGTTGGGAAAAAAGAAAAGGAAGAATTCTAAGAAAAATACCTGCTTTACTCAGAGGAGCGAGGGGTGGGGAAAGGGGGGACCCGAAGACGAATCGTAAATAAAACCCCTTTGCCTTAGAACAGCCGCCTTTTTTCATACCGTTCTTCTATCTCTTATTACAACAATAACCTCTTCCTGATTTGAAGGTCCTCGGATTATACGCTAACACTTCAAACGTAATACTTGAAATTAGTAAAAAACAAACAATAAATAAATATATAAAATACAAATTATGTTTAAACAAGTGTGATTAAAAAAAAAAAAAAAAAAAGGATAAAATCATTTTCCTTTTGAAAACCAAATCCCTTTCAAAAAATTATTTTTTATATTTTAGAAATTTCTTATCGTCTGTAATTGCTAAGTTTTTGAAAAACCTAGAAAATAGATCTGACAATTTATTATTAATGTTTTTTTAATTTTCACTTCAATGTTTTCCCTTCAAGATGTTTAAAAAATGCTCGTTTAAAACGATAAAAAAAAAATAAAAAGGATTTATGTATAAATTTAAGAATTTAAATAATTAAATAATAAGTTTGATATTATTTAATCTATTTACGCTAAACAAAATTGAATAAAAAGTAAATTTTAAAAATAATTTCTATTTATAAGAGATTTTTTTTTTTACATACTTTAAAAAACAAAACCTTTTAATTATTTTTAATTTAAGAATGAAAAATAAGAAAAATTTACATAATTATTCCTTTTTTATTATTATTATTAAATTTTTTCACATTAAATATCATCTTAAAATTCTTTGATTATATACCTATGTTAATTTATATGTGAATTTTTATAAATTCCATATATCAAAAAATTTAAATATTATAATTAACAAACTGTAAAAAGCTAATTTTAAAAGCATATCAATTTTATAATTTTCTTAAAAATTTCTTTAAAAAAGTACCAATTCCCATATTAAGTATTTATATAAATATATTTATATATAAGTATAATTATATATGTCAAATATATTTCTAAAATTTAAGATATAAAAGTGTGATAATATATAAAGCTTAAATATTTTTAGTTTTAACACATTTCTGAATAGCTTCTACATTTAAATAATAAACTAATTTCTATTCTTTATATTTATGCTTCTTACATTTCTTTTTCCTTGCTTTCTGTTCTAATGTTTACATTTAAATAAATTTTAAAACCTTATTACGAGTATGCAGATATTTTTTATAAATAAATTATTCATCAAACCTACTCAAAAAAAATAATAAACGCACTTTTCAAGAAAAAAATTACGTAAAAACGTAGATATTCTTTATTTCGTTAGCTTTCAGTTTTTATAAAAATGAATAATGATGTTTAAATAAATAAAAACCCAACTATTTTCCGTACTTTATTTTTGCTATGTATATAAAAGATGTGCAGAAATTAAATAAAATACATAAATACAATAGAATTTTTAGAAAATTACAAAAACAAAAACAAATAATCTTAAATACTTATTACGCATTTATAGATGCATGCAAGTTGTTTCAAAAAGCTAATAACAATTCAAACTTCGAACACCAGCGGACGAAAAGCGACAGAGTTTCACCATTGGTTGAAAAGCGGCCAACAATTGCATCCGGGCAACGGGGCACATGGTCAAAATCATCCAATTAGATTCATCTTTGTACACATACGCTACTTTTAGCGAGGAAGGCGGGCGTGGACTTTTTCAAATGGCGTAGCAAGTTTCGCTGCATTGGGAAGCCATCTGTCGGATAAATAAAATAATTAGTTTAAATTTTTAATAAAATAAAAAAGATTTCAATGTCAACTAATTCGAAAAAAAAAATTAATTAATTAAACTCATTTTATCAAATTATATATTCTGATTTTATTTGCTTTTTCATGTAGTTAACTAAGAGTTTTGGGGACGATTCAAAATGGCGACTAGAGAAACTAAATGATAAGATTTTTTGATAATTACATAACTGTTTTAAAACGTCATTAATTATTTTTAAGAATTCAAAATTATATCCTCTGTTATTTTTGAATTATTTTATTTATTTTAAAATACTTATTAGCTAAAGTTCGAAATAATTATCGAAAATGGCGATTCACAAATTTTGGACGACATCGAATGGAACTTTTAGTTCGAAAGTTACATATTTTATTAAATAAAGTACAAAAGTTAATTAAACAATAATTTATATATTTGTTTTATAATATTTGTATAACTCTAAAAAATATTATATCTAACATATCATGCGATTTAATAAAGAAATTTATTGACTTATTGAAAAAATGGCGACTGCGAAACTAGATTTGGTAATTTAAAAGGCTTAACTAAGCAGTGTGTTGAAATCAAAAGAAAAAAATTATGTAATAGATATATTAATCAGTTTATTTGCTTTTATTTCTTACATTTTGAATTTAATTTGCTGTATTTTGTAATAGATGCGAACTTAATTTCTATTACACGCAAAAAAAGACGCATTACATTTCTCAATTTATATTCCTTATAGAATTAATTTCTTTAATCAGACAATAATTTTTTTAATCTGAAAATTTATATCCATTAATTGTATGTTCAGATTTTTGTGCGGTAAAATATATTTTTAAATATATTACAAGATTTAAGTCATTATTTTTAATATAATCCTAACTTTTATTAACTTTATAGCGAAATGAAATATATTTCAGAATATTAACTTTTAAAAAAAGCTGCTAACATAATGAAGATATGAAGAATAAATTAATAATTAAAATGTTTGCTAATTTTTATTCCAGCAAAATTTTGTTTACTTGCTTTTTCCAGATAAACGTCATCAGTCACGTGATCTTTGGGTCATATCCAGGAAAGTAAATGACAGTTCCTGCCTAAAGTAAAAATAGACCCTTATTCATTCTATCAAAAATATTTAGACAGAAATTCTAAATAAAATTTTAGGTTCTTAAGTTAATAAAATTAAAAGAAAAGAAGTGTTTTTACTCGGAAAACTCATTCAATTGTTATTCTTTTTATTTATTTTTTTACTATTAATATCCACAGAACTTGTTTTATTGTCAAACTGTTTAAATTTGTGCTATGTTATGATCTATAATATACTTCTACTCATGCAGTAGATTTATAAGCAAAATTTTATTATGTTTTACTTTTATGAATAAAATTAGGGCTTCATAGCCGAGTGACTAGCGCTCTGGAGATCGGTGCCACGGCTTTCGGGCTCGAGTCCCGGTCTTGCCGTGATGTTTGTCATGGTTTGGAATCCACTTTAAATAGTAAGGTCTAATCCACTTTAAACCTGGTCTAATAGGACTGTAAAGAGTTGGGCGTAGGGCTGACCGCCCTACCCTGTAAAAAAAACATATTCTATCTCGAAATGTACCAATAGACAGACGGCCTTGGCCCACCATGGGGCTGTTGCGCCCTTGAAGACGATAAAGCTAATTCTTGTGATTTTCTCTTAATTATTTATTTATTTTTGGTATAGATATTTTTTTAAAGAAAAATTGTGTAGATGTGCGCTCACAAGTTTTTTTTTTTTTTTAATTTTAATTTTATTTATAAATAAATACTAAAAACTATGCCAGCGAAAAAAATATATTTCCTTCCCCCTCCCCCTTTTTTTTTTTAACCCTCATTCTTTTCAAAATCTCCCAAAACTCTATTTGATATATATATAAACAGAAATTATTTTAAAAAATAAAAAACGAAAACTTTAATAGTAAAATCGCGACAAGGCAGATTGTTGTTTTCACCTAAGGTCATTACATACCAGAACGGCAAACATGCAGTAGATTCAACGTTATCGAAGGATATTCTGCTATGTCTGTTGCAGTACAGGTAATTGATGCTACTACAATTTAGAGTGACAATTGTGAAAAATGAATAATTTACATCCACTTCCCTTCCTCTTTGCGCCCAACATTAGTGCATTCCAGTCTACGACTATATCGTACCTATTCCCAACCTTAACACAGAAGCTTTCGGTTCCCATTCTTTTTATTTATATATATATTAAATAATTGTTTATGTGTTTATGTACTATTTTTTGTGTACTTATGTGTTCATCTCACGTATTACGCGTTTATACAAGTTTGACAGATTTTTCTCTGAAAACTACATAAATCCTTCTTGTTACAAGCATTTTTTTCATGTATTTCTAATCCACTTTGAAAATTTTGCAATTCATTTTCTTGAAAAATTTAAGCGGGAAAAAAAAAAAAACATGCAAGTTTATATAAAGGAGAAAATTAAGTCTGAGCAATTCCACTTATCGAAAATTATATTGCACTAAGTTACTAGTAAGAAGAAGAATCTGCTAACGTGAAGAAGAATGTGTTAATTTATTCCCAACGAAATAGAGCAACAGATAGTAAATATCAGGGCCGGATTTAGATGAAAGAGGCCTAGGCTATTCCACTTATGAGGCCCTTTCACCTCCATTTTAAGTTTGTAAATTACATGAGAGATATTAAAATACATCAATACTGTGATATATATCAATATGTTAAATGAAACATGTTGTGATGGGTACAGATCTTTATAAAAAATGTGGCACGGATAATAAATAATAAAAAAAAAAAAAAAGTCAGGGAACACTTATTTGGACATTTATTCTCAGCACCCTATAGAGTACTTGTAACAATAACTCATCAAACATAGCACACAGCATTTACAAAGAAACAAGAAGAAGTATGTGTAGAGTTTCTCCATATTTTCGATTCAGTGTTTTTAGTGTTGACTGTTTTTAGAATAGTGCAATTTTAAGTTTGCTACCAATTTGAATGTAGGCCCCTCTTGATCTTGAGGACCTAGGCTGAAGTTTAGTTAGCCTGTAGGAAAATCCGACCCTGGTAAATATTACTAGGTTCTTCTTCTTCATACCATCATCAGAGGCGTAGCAGCCTCAAGGTGGGCCAAGGCCGTCTGTCTATTGGCAGATTTCTGACAGGAGATGTTTTTTTTACGGGGTAGGGTTGTCAGCCTTACGCCCAATGTTCCACTGTTATATTAGAGCGGGACCTACGGTTTAAAGTGGATTCCGAACCACTACAAACGACAGTGGGACCGAGCGCTGTCACTCGGCCATCAGGCCCATTGTTAGGTTCTTACCCTTTAAAAAAAAAACAGGGTTTAGTACCTAAATTTGCTAGTCACACCACCCACCCACCTTTGTGATTTAAAACCTTTTCAAATGAGTTATGTTTCATATATTGTATTAATTTATTACGTAGAAAAATATCCAATAGTATTTTGGCATGCATTTTTAATTCATACCAGATCCTTGGACTTGTACCAAATTGGATAGACGCCCAACGAATTTTTCCCTTTGAAAAATAAAGGAAAATGCATAATCCCTTTCAATAAAAAAAAAATGTTACATAATGTTAATGTTTTACATGCCCATTAAGCAACGTTTAAATTATTTTTATGTAAGGTATACAATAATTTAAACAAAAAAAAAAAAATTGCAATTTTTGAGACGACAACATTTATTTGACTCATTCAAGTAACACAGCAAATGACATTTATGTTCTTTCGATCCAATCATGCATTAGCTTTTGTCCGCTCATTTTACTCAGCAATCTAACACACCCAGTAGCCTGATGGCCAATTTGCTAGCGTTCTGGCCGTTGGTACCACAGGCTTCAGATGCGAATTCTGGCGATGGCATGGATGTTTGTGAGTGGTTCGGAATCCACATTAAACTGTAGGTTCCAGTCCAATTAACCTAAAATGTGCAAAAATGACCGTTGAGCGACAAATCAAGCTAACACAGCCGTTTATATTTTTATCTTAGTTGGAACAAGCGTTTTTGTTGGTTTCCTCGAATTCATCAGTGAAATACAAAGTGCATTGGAAAGGATGAAAGATTTTAAGCTGTGATTACTCATTAATGTTGGGTTTTTACTGTAAAACTTCATTTGTTCATGGATGTAACTAAGAAATATTACCCCGTATTATCAAAATAAATAAAAAGTTTTATTATAAAATACCATAAATTACTCGCCAGAAATATTTGAAACTCAGAAAATGTTAAACGATAATCCCAGTTAAGCTTTACATATACCCCCCCATCCCCTTGGGAGACCTAGAAAAATCATAATGATGATATGATTGTGGCGATACTGATAAGATGTGCTGTAAGCAGCAACTGCAGTTCATAAGTAAGTATGTGTGGTTATTAACTACGGATTACTAAGTAACCCTATAGTTTATTTAGTACCCTTTATAATTTGACAACAGCGATAGTTATTTCGTGTCCGATGCCACAGGTTTCGGGTTCGAGGCCGGTGTTTCCATGGATGTTTGTAGTGGTTCGGAATCCACTTTAAGCCGTAGGTCCCAGTCTAACATGACTGTAGAGCTTTGGGTGTAGAGCTGACAACCCTACCCCCGTAAAAAAACCCTCCTGTCTTGAAACCTGCCAGTAGACAGACGGCCTTGATCCACCATGGGGCTGTTGCGCCAATGAAGAAGAATTAGAAAAATAAGCTAGAGTCCGTTATTAGAATAGGTTTCAATTAAGAAACATCAATTATGAAGCCAAGTGGACTTTCCCAAAATTGAAACATCAACTAACAAAAGCCTGTGCAGTTGTGCTGTTTTGCTATACAATTGCTTGTATTTGGAACAGGCATATCTTCTAAATTTGACTTATTTCCCATCACATCGAAGGTGATTGGTTCTCATTGACGTCATCGAAATGAGAACCAATCAGAAGCTGAGTATCTAGGATATCAGGTTTCAGTAATGGTTCTCACTGTTCGAAATATTATATAACCCTCGATGTTCAAATAAACAGTAATGAATGACGTTGTTCGAATGGAAAATAATGAAGATCGATGTTCGATGGAACATCGTTAGATTAATATTGATGTTCGAAGGTATAACAACAAATATCGATTTTAGAAGAAATCATGATGAATATCGAATGTTTGAAATTAATACGATGGCCGAGTGACTAGATCTCGGGGCCAAATAAATTGCCAAACTTGCTGTCACCATCGACGATTTCCCATCTCTTGCTTTGTGCAGTGGAAATTTTAGCTTGTTTTCATGCATCTTTTGACTCTGTCTCAATATTTTTTTTCAATAGAATCTAAAAGCGCACATACTGCAATAAAAACTACATCCTTTTACTACTTATTGATTTGTGATAGAAAGATTTGTCTCTAAATGTAAGAAAAATCCCCACAGATTATAAAATGGTACTTGTTAATCTGAAATTTTTTTAAATTAAAATATTTAAAGGGCACAATCTTGGAAAGAGTCTGATGGTCAAATGAGTAACTCTCTGGCGCTCTTGCGAAAAGTTTCAGGTTCCGAGTACCGGCATGCCATGGATGTTTGTAGTCGTTCGGAATCCACTTTAAAACGTAGGTCCGGATCTAATACGACTGTAGAGTGTTTGATGTAGGGCAGACAACCCTACCACGTAAAAAGTATCTAAAAGATTTCCCTAAAAGACGTCCTGAAATCTGCCAATAGACAGACGGTTTTGGCCCACTAAGAAGCTGTTGCGCCAATGACAACGATAATGAATAAAGTATTTTGGAAGTCATAAGCGTAAGTCTCATCGTTTCTGGAGTCATTAAAATTCAACGAATACATCTTCTGAATTCGAAGTCAAAATTAAATAAAACAAGCAATGAGCCTTTTATTATGAAATCCTGCAACCCAAGGAATCGTGTATATACATTATATTAAAAAAATATAAAAAAATATGAGAGCGTGCTTAGCTGAATAGAAAAAAAGACGCACGTGTTTAAAGCCTGACTTTTTTTTTTTTTTTTTTTTTTTATCTACAGTACCACCACACAACCGGTATGTTTGATAGTGATAAAGCTTTCGTTTCAAGGAGAAATCTTTTCATGTCTCTTCATTTTGATGCTGATTGCATAAGAGTTTTTTTTAACTTAGATGGAACTTTTGACACAGTTATTTCGTTTGTTTTTGCTTGTTCATCGAATGTGTATTCCTTTGTTTTCCTTATTCGGCTAATGTCTTAACTGTATAGAATCTTGTATTCAACCATTGAAATATTTTTTAACTGGTTTTGTGAACATAAGTGAGTTTAAAGCCCTCTTGACAAAAATGAATGATACTTACTACCACACCACACCACACCACGTCACTGTGCACAGAGCTGAGTTGCCCCTTTACAGTTTCGGAAGGATGTGGGTGAGAAGAAATCTGATTGGGCTCTGTCACTCTCTATTTTCATAGGAGACCGGGAGCATACGGCTTAAAGTGGATTCCGAACCACTACAAACATCTATGGCACCGAGCGCCAGAGCGTTAGCCCCTCGGCCATCAGGCCCTTATATTTTTTAACTAGTTCTGTGAAAATATGTGCATCTAAAACCGCCTTATCATTAGACAATTCATCTGTTCCCAGCTGTTTGGTTATAATGCAAACTTAATTATCTCATTCATATTGTCAGTAAGGCACCGGCTATCATTTAGTAAATCTTAAAAGTGAAACTCGAAACCGACTGTACGTGGAACGACTTTTCATATATGTCGACTCACGAGATAAAATGAGCGTTTCGAGTTCAGTACATTCTGTTTTTTTTTTTTTTTTTTTTTTTTTATGTTGCTCAGCACTTTCTTTTTTAAGCCACATTCACAACCAAGGCGTTGAGAGGGAAAGAATAAAGTGTTGACCAATCACAGGATTAAGAGCTCCACGTCTGATGTTTGTGATTGGTTGACACTTCCCGGTTCAATGCTTTGGTGTGAATGCGGCTGAAACATTGATCGATGAGGCTGAAGCAGTGATCAATCACAAATCTCAGACATGGCGCGTTGATGCCTCTGATTGGTCAATGCTTCACCTCTCCCGATCAACACTTTCAGCTGCATTCACATTTGTATCCGCAAGCACTCGCAAACTCTTCTTTCCGCCCATTTCTGTGTGATCGCGAAAATCAAATCCTCTTATCTTCACTTACTAGTGAATGCTAATGCAATGATTTGACGTGAACGACAGATGTGTAGCAGGTTCAGCGTTACCTATGCTATTCCCGGAAGCCAGCCTGAAATAGTGTTTGCCATAAATACTTTCAGCCTAACTGCATCGCATTTATTCGTTGTATTGTTGAATACTTAGAAAACTGACACGAGGCAGTCTGAACTTTTGATGTGATACAAGATACAAGGTTTAACAAATCTACTCGTCGTTTTTTAATTTTAATTTTTTTATTTATTTTTAATTTATTACTTATTTATTTTTATTTATTTATTTCAACTTTTTATTTATTTTTATTTTATTTTTATTTATTTGCTTATTTTTATTTATTAATCGATTTTTATTTTATTTATATTTTTTTATTATTTTATTTATTTATTTTTATTTATTTAATTATTTTGAAATAATGAATTCAGTGCTTACAGCCATCAGTAATATAATTACTGTACTTTCTCTTAACCCGCTACGAGGCCTGATGGCCGAGTGGCTAGAGCTCCGGTTCGAATCCCGGCGGTGTCATGGATGTATGTCCCAGTCTGCTTAGCCCTCGTGTGCGCAAGACCGAACCAAACCTTAACCTGCTACATAAGATACGATATCGCTAGAACTTCGGCAAGACATAAATAAAATATTTAAAAATAAAAATTACTTAATTAAATTTTTCAGAAAGTTTAAATTGGCATAACAAAAAAAAAAAAAAAAAAAATAACAATTAATTCCTTTTATTATTATTATTTCTACGAAATGATCATAAAAAAAATAAGTAAAATTGCCCATTTGCTGTATCACATTTGAAAATCATCTATTATCTTTTTTTTTTTTTATCCCGACATCATTCAACAGAGGTCACTTTTGAGATAAATCGACTAAATATATATATATATATATATATATCTTCTGATAGAATAATGGGAAATTCTTTTGTGTATATTTAAGAGCTTGCGAAGTGAAATGGGGGTTGTTGATTACCGCACTTGACCTTTGACCCCTTCTTTCTTTCTTTTTTTCTTTAACCGCAAAAAAAAAAAAAAAAACATCCAATGGGATTCGACTCTAAGACATTAGTCGTTCATCATCGCATTTATCATTCGTCAGGACGTTTATCGTGAAGGCTTATCTCAAAAACCTTTTTTTTTTTTATTTATTTTTTCATTTTCAAATCGCACTTACCAAAAACTGGAAAGAGATATCTCGGAAACAAGTCATCAGTGTTTTCAACCTACTTTTTATGAAATCGTGAAATCAGTGAGTTATGCGATTAGGAGAAAAAAAATAAATCGTGATATTGTTCGTGTTCTCTCCCTGGAATTGGATGAACATATTTGTTATCACCCTTGTTAATTTTTAATTTATTATTTTTTATTCAAGATAATATTTATTTTAGGAATGTATGTTATTTTCTAATAATATTTCATTTAGTTTTGTATAGTAATGTGCATTAGAAATAATAATAATAATAATGTTTATAATAATATTATATTATCACCATTAAAACTTAGCTATATATTGTAGCATTTTCCTTCTCACGAGAAGAGTTTTGTAATTTCATTCCCAAAAAAAGAGGATTGTATATTATTTAAAAAATAAATAATAAATCCATATCTTAAATTTGACAGCAGACGATCTTTATTGAGGAGTTATATTAAATGCAATTAGTAATTGTACTAATGAGAACAACCTGTCATTGAAATCTGACAGCAGAGATATTCGGTATCATGTATAATGAATCTCAGGAAATTAGCTCTGTGCAAACTTCACAGGCCGAAATAATTACAGATTGACCAATTGATTACCATGAGTTGCTCCATTATAATTGGTGATAAGCCATGAGTTGAGAAATGTCTACTCCAATGAGAAGTAAGGGAAGTCGCCCTCCCAACTCTTGACAGATTGTGTTAAAAGGAGACTTTTGAAGGAAGTTTAGTTTAGTTTGTCCTTTATGGTTATTTTTTGCTCACATAAGGCTACTTGGCGATGATTGAGGCAATGTCGCAATTTGCTGGATCATAAAGAAGCAGCATAGAATCCATGTTTTTCGTATTTTCATAGTACAGAAGTTCTGCTATATGACAAGCAAATATACCCTTAAAAATTGTCTCAAAAGACATTAATCTTCTCTCTTCTGCCGTTCGTTTTTCGTTCATTGTAGTCGTCTTTTTTTTTCAATCACTGCAGCAACTGGTATCCCAAACCTATTGCTTACGCACAATTGCAACTTTATGATGTCCAACGTACGGTAAAACTAGATAGCTTCTTGTTAGGAATCGGTTTATTTTCTCCAATGGTTTTTGCAATAATTGGTGTATGGATTGATTCTCCGTTTATTAGATCGATTTTTTTTATCATTCGACTTTTGTTTCTCTTTTTTGGTTGTTACCTGAAGAACAGATTATGGCCTAATATGAGTGTATTCTCCATTGAGGACGTAATATTGTTGGTTAAATTCTGCGTAATCTGCAACTTTGAAACTTTCAGGAAAGTAGAATTTTTAGTTTTCGAAAAATGGTGAACATAAGGCGAATACGATGATTGAAATGTTAGAATTGAGAAGATACATGGACACAAACATATCACTTACTTTCTACAACGCAAAGCAGACTACTAAGTAACAAAATAATCACTACAACGCGAAGAATAAACTACAACTAACAACGCCATGACTAACTAACTTGTAGTTGTAACGATGGAATATTCTACGGTTGTTATACATCTTGAGCATGATTTATTTAAATAATTTCTTTTCCGCTTCACGCGCGGTCCTCAGTATAGTTCACGTGCGAATTGATGGTGGATCCAGTTTATTTAAACATTTCTATTTTTTTTTTTTTTTTTCCCATTCCTCCACGTGCAGTTCGTAATATAGTTCACGTGGATGGTGGATTCTTATTCCCAAATTAATACTTACGAAGTCAAAAAATATGACAGGTTATAAGCCACTGTCAATTATACGAAATCAAAAATACGCCTGCATACATGGAAAATACATGGAATACGAAATACAAAATATATGTCTGCGGTCATACGCCGGTGCGAATTAAATGCAGGAAATATAAAAAAAAAAAAAAAAAAACCTTTAAATAATTGAGTATATATGGCTTTTACAATAACTAAATAACAATAAACTAAATAATTTGTAAATTAATAGCTAAAAAAAAAAAAAAAAAGTCAAAATGTACTGCCTACAATCTGTGGTCTTTTTTTTTTTTTTTTTTAATTCGTAAATAAAAAAAAAATAAAAATAATAAATAATAAATACAAATTAAATTTAAAAAAGAAACAACCCAGTTCTCATAAAACCTTCACCAGAAAATGATTTTTGCCGAGAAAAATTGACACATCTTTCTGACACACTAAAAACACTAAAACAAAACAACAACAAAAGGAAAAAAAAAAAAAAAAAAGAACTTTTTTTTCCCATCTGAACTAGATATCTCTTCTCCAGTCAATGCCCGCATAAATTTTGCTCACCTGACAACCGTTTCGTGCGACACAAAAATTAGGACATCCAACAACTCATAAAACTCCATTCGAGAGTTATCATTACCATCAAAGCACTCCATTCCCTTCCCCCCCCTCCATTCAGAAAGACAGGAAATAAGGGAGTATTAGGGAAATAATTTTCTAAGGGAAAAAGCTTTTAATTATTTGATATCCTCCTCACAAAACTGCATGTACATAACACCAATAGAAAATGTACGCTATTCACACAATTGGATGATTAGTACAGCATTGCTTTTCAAGGGATATGAGTGAATTGGGAATTAGCATGGTTTCATTCATAAAGATAATGTGTCCAATTACGTTCAATACGAACTTAGTGAATAGATTTTATCACTGGCTTCTTCAAAGGACTTGAATGCATAGCGCTAATTGCCGATAATTGTACTTTAACAAACTGACATACAGAAATTTTGTTTCGGTTCTAAGTGGAGATGAGGCCCCTCTGGGGGTGGGGGGATCTACTTGAACATTTCAGCAACATCATCATCTCACTTAGTGTTTCCGAACATTATCTCGCATAGCTTGGATTAACTGTAGTCCAGTTTTAAATAATCAAGTATTGTAAGTTATGTGAAGCTTTTTAATTTATCCATAAATTATTTTATGAAAAATAATTTTTATTTGTAAATTACTTTATGAAGAATCTCTCACTGCTTGTCCATAAAATATTTTGTGAAAAGTCATTCTTTATCAGTATTATTACTTAAATTTTTCGAGATTTCCTCTTGTATATATCTGTACCTAGAGTCGGCGTTATATTTTGGTGGCTTCCCTTTTGAATAGGAAATATAACACGTAGCATGTATGTATGTACGAATAAACAATGTACATTTGTTAATTTTTAGCAATCATTTAATTTCTAATATTTTTTTTAATTTTTTACGTCTAAATCTACAGTAAATGTGGAAGTTAAATAATAATTATATTCAATAAAGAATGATTGCAAAGAAAAAAATTGAATGAAAAGCTTGAACTAATTAAATTACTTTATGAAAGAATCATCGCTTATCCATACATTATTTTATGAAAATCGCTCTTTATCCGTAATTTATGAAGTATCTCTCATTGCTTATCCATAAATTACTTTACGAAAAATCATTCTTTATCCGTAAATTATTTTTAAAAAACCATTCTCTATGATTAAATTACTTTATGAAGAATCCTTCTTTATCCGTAAATTACTTTATGAAGAATCACTTATAGCTTATCCATAAATTACTTTGTGAAGGATCTCTCATTCTTTATCCATAAATTATTTTACGAAAAATCATTCTTTATCCGTAAATTATTTTATAAAAAGAATCTCCCATTGCTCATTCTCCATAAATTACTTTATGAAAATCATTCTTTATCGGTAAATTACGTTATGACGAATCTCTCGTTGCTTATACATAAATTAATTTATAAAGAATCGTTCTTTATCCATGAATTACTTATGAAGAATCTCTCATTTCCTTATCAATTTCATAATTAATTTAAGAAAATCATGAAGCTTAATGAAGTAAGGCGCACCCATTTTCCAGACATACCATAAAAATGAAATAAGCAAATCATTTATTCGGAAACCGCGATTTTTTAAAATATATATTTATTTTTAATAAAAGCTTTCAAATTCTTTAATCTATATTTACTAAGAAACTTTAATTACCAAAAAAACAGAGAGTTTTTTTTTTTTAAAAAACCAATTATCGATTTGTTTAGTTCTTTGTTTAGTCTGGTTTTAAGCAATCCAATAAATCAATAAAAATGTCTGTGAAAGGTAGTGTAGAACATTCGAATTATTCTCCAACTGAAGAGATAGAGCCAAGCTCGAGCAACTGGATTTGTACAAAGGCAAGAAAAAAGAAAAACCAATACATTTAACTTTGGGTGTTTAACAATAGCTTTTAAATGAAAGGCTACAGCCATGGATGGAAAGATTCGGTGGTATCGATTATATCACTGATCCTTATACGGAATTTGAGAAGATTAAATCAATAACGTATAATTAACAATTCTTCTTCATTGACGTAACAGCCCCATGGAGGGCCAAGACTGTCTGCCTAATGACAGATTTCGAATCAGAGATGGTTTCCTTTTTACAGTGCTGGGTTGTAAGCCCTACAGTCATATTAGACCGGAACTTATGGTTTAAACTGGATTCCAAACCAACTGCAAACATACATGCCACCACCGGGACTTGCACCCGAGGTTTGCGGCATCGATCGCTAGTCACACCGCCATCAAGCTCCAATTAGCAACTCATTCGTGTCAATTCTCCCTCAATCTTTATTATGCTCAGTACTCATCAGTGTTGAAACCACCAGTAAATATTTTTGTTATGTTTACTTTTCTTAATACCTAAGAAAGTAACTGTAATGCCTGTATACTACTCAGGCGCCACCAAGGGAAGGAAGGAAGGAGGTCTGACGAGCTTTAGTCTACCCCCAATCTCATAAATGAAATGTGTGCACGTGTTTCAATTTATGGCCACTTCACACTTAAACCTAATTGTTTTTTTTTTTTTAAATATTTTATATTTCAATGAACGAATGTTCAAATTTGACTATCATACCAGAATGCGCCGACGTTTTTCCTGGTTTAATTTTATTCAGTTTTCATCGACTTATTGAAGTTGACAATTTCATATAATAAATAAATGCAATAAATGAATTGGCAAAAGAGAAATGAAGATTGAATTTTAGTTTATAATTTGTGTATGATTTTTTTTTTTTTTTTTTTTTTTTTTTAGAAATTAATGTTAATTTTATCTACATATTTGAATCGAATAAGTGTAATATAAAAATTAGGAATAAATTAACTGGCATATTAAAGTTAGACTTCAGATACCTTTTCTACTGCCTATATTTTGGTATGACTTGTTGAGTTTTCATAAATGCTTAAACTTTATTTTGTTGAGCTGCTCCTATCAATTGCTTTATGGAAAATCTTTCATTCCTTATCCATGTCATATTTAGGAAAAATTTCTCATCACTTTATTTATACATAACTCTATCACCACTTAATGTTTATCATATAAATACTAAATCACCTCACATTTTTACACATATTGACATCTGTCTTCTTAATAATTAAAAAAAAAAAAAAAAAATTAATAAATAAATATAAAAAGAACCCATCGAAATTTCAATACTTGTGAAATATTTCAATGTAAATAATATTTCAAACACGCTGATCCAACCTTTATCGAAATAATAAAAAAAAAAAATTTTAGGAGGGAGGAAACATCTACCCATTCCCTCCTCTTCCATTTATCGATCGAGTCACTTTTCTGCAGGGGGAATAAGGCTGGGGGGATGTGCAAAAGGGACTCTTCCCCACCCACCCGACTTCCTAGCCCCCCAGCGAGTTCTTTGTTGGTATTCTCTATTTACGGAAATCCTTTGCTTCGCACGTTCCCCCAACCACCCCTTTCTGGGAATCGTCTGACGAGATTTACACAGAGTGTGTGTTAAATCGCATTTTTCACGGCTGCTTGCTGTTCTTCTTTTAAAAAAGAGCCCCATTCCCTTGGAGGTAGTGTTGAATTGAGAACAGAGAATGAATGATTTATTGCTGACTGCAATGGCTTGTTGAACCATGTCTTTGATAGAGCGATGAAACAATTGGTATTTCTACATTCTTCGTTATCGGAACGGTTTGGTAAATACACATATCTCATGTTTACAGAGGAATTTTGCATAGATAAAAGAAAAAGAATCAGTAGAATAAAGGATCTTAACGTTTTCAGAGGAATTTGTAACTTCCCCTATATATGACAAAGCTGAATTTAATAGAATGAAAATGGCCTCAGCTTATGATTCACTCCCGTACGTCAAGTTTCCTGCCATGGTGCTGATGGCCAAGTGTCTGGCGCTCGATGCAACAGGTTTCGAGTTCGTGTCCCGGACCTGCTATGGAGGTTTGTAGTGGTTCGGAATCCACGTTATACCATAGATCCCGGTCTAATAGGTTTGGATTGTCGCTCTACGGGCATCTCGTGCACACGAGGGGTAAAGAGACCGGGACCTACAGTTTAAAAGTGGATTCCGAACCACTACAAACACCCATGGCACTGCCGGGACTCGAACCTACTGGGCTAATAGGATTGTAGAGCGTTGTGGGAGTAGTGTTACTTGAGTCCGTAGCATATCTTCTTCAAGCTACACATACCCCCTGTGTAGTGATAAATAAGTAACAACTATCGTCGGTACAGCCCACCTAGGCCGCTCACGGGGCCATGGTTATTACGACTTAGTCCTCACGACGCAATTCTAAAAAATGTACCCTGCCAAGAGCTAAATTGTCGTATACTTCTTCTTCTTCATTGGCGCCACAGCCCCATGGTGGGTCAAGCCGTCTACCTACTGGCAGATTTCGAAACAGGAAATGCTTTCGTTTTACTGGGTAGGTCCGCTCTACGTCCAATAATCGTATTAGACCGGGACCTACGATTTAAAGGATTCCAAACCATTACAAGCGTTCATAACACAGGGACTTGACCCGAAATCTGTAGCACCAGAGCGCTAGTCATGACCGAGATCACCAGGCCCAAAAACCATTTGTCACAAGTAGGATTCGAATCCACATCCACAAGAAATGCATTGGGACCTGAACGCAGCGCCGTTAGTAATGAAGCATTTGGCCAAGACGGCCAAATGCTTCATTACTAAGTTTTTTGTATGCTAAGTTTTCGATCTAGACTGATTGGCTCGAAATCCAACAAGTGATGCTGAATCAAGTTTTCTCATCTCCATTCTGGGATGGGGATTTGGTAATTTATAGGCTTTTCCGCCTATGATTAGCCTTCTGATGAGTTCGACAAGTCATTTACATACCACTCTTGGAGGTGTCTATTCCAAATTAGGTTGGTACAATGTGGACGTAGAGTAGCGGGGTGTAGAGTAAAGGTATATTCTTTACAATACCCATGGCACTCTTTTTGAACAATGTTGGATGTGTTACATATTCTGCATTAAAAAATGTAACGGTTTCGCTGCCAACAGTCAGACGTTGACATACAACATTCAACGACGTGTTAGTTTATCGGCGATAAGACAGACACATATGTTCATGAAAGCATTACACCAAAATTCGAATCGAAAGTTAAAATGACGATGCTGGTGATGGACAGGATAAATCCTTACACCAAAAAGTCCTTCCATGGAGCTGGAGACTGAGGTGGGTACCCACCCTATAAGATATTCTGTTTTAAATTGTTGAGTTTAAAGAGTATCAGCGTACTGAGCATTATTAAACGACCATATATATATATATATATACATTACGAGCTTGCTTAGATTGCACCAGGAGGGTTGGTACCAACAAAATCAAAATTTTAATCTGTTACATGTTCATCACTCTAGTAGAGAATGTCCTCGAATTTGCAAACGCAACTATAACAACAATTTGATTAAAAGTGCCACGAATTGGAAAACAACGTATTATAGACTGAAGTGACAAAAGTCATGGGATAGCAATATGCAAATGTTCAGATGGCAGTAGCATCGCGTAGAACAGGTATAAATGCGCAGAGCTTTCATTTCTGTTCAAGTTATTCATGTGAAGAGGTTTTGACGTGATGATGACCGCACGACGGGAATTAACAGACTTTGAACGCGGAATGTTAGTTGGAGCTAGACGCATGGGTCATGCCATTTCGGAAATCGTTAGGGAATTCAACATTCCCAGATCCACTGTGTCAAGAGTGTGCCGAGAGTATGAAATTTCAGGCATAATATCCCACCATGCTTATGTTCAGCTACTTGGAGATCACTTTCTGCAGCCATTCATGGACTTCATGTACCCAAACAAAACGATGGGATTTTTATGGATGACAATGCGCCATGTCACCGGGCCACAACTGGTTCGCGATTGGTTTGAAGAACATTCTGGACAATTCCAACGAATGATGACAATGCTGGCCACCTAGATCGCCCGACATGAATCCTATCGAGCATTTATGGGACATCTTCGAGAGGTCTGTCCGTGCCCAAAATCCTGCACCATCAACGCTTTCACAATTATGGACGTCTATCGAGACAGCATGGCTCAATATTCCTGCAGAAGACTTCCAACGACTTGTTGAGTCCATGCCACGTCGAGTTGCTGCACTTCGCCGCGCGAAAGGAGGGCCGACACGATATTAAGAGGTATCCCATGACTTTTGTCACTTCAGTGTATAACTATGCCCATTTTCTCTGTCAATTTTCAGATGATTATTTTCATCTAAAATCAAAAGCATTAATAAACAATATGTAAAAATTTTGTCATTCACCACACATTATAAGCACAATCTGTTAAATCGATATTGTTTTGTTCGGTTGCAACATTAAGAATCCTAAAAGATTCTAGCATCTTGATGGCCAATTGTCTAGCACTCTCTGGCCTTTGATACACAGGCTTCAGGTTCGAATCCTGGCGATGGTATGGATGTTTGTGAATGGTTGGGATTCCATGTTAAACTGTAGGTCCCGGTCTAATTTGCCTAAAGTGAACAAAATGACCGTAGAGTAACAAACGAAACCAAGCCTAAAAGATTCTCCCATTAAGTAATGTAAAATATAAGTTATGAAACTGAGCTGTAATCTGCTAATTATTTCCCGCCTAGGTGCAATTACTCAATAAGAAATAGGATGCCTTATAATGAAAAAAAAACTTTTTTTCAATGTGATTTTATATCTCTTACAAGCCATCAGTCAATTATAAACAGTAATAGAAAAAAATAAAGAGATATAAAATAAAAAATCTGAAATCCTTCCCGAATTTCAATTTATCATGTGTGAGCGTGCTTTTCTGGACGAATACACATGGGAGTATATCCATGTTCAATAACTCACAAAATTTATGAAGCAATTGGTGAATAAATACTACAAGAACAGGAGGACTGCACAAACAAAGTTCTGCTTGTCTATTTGGTGAATTTCTCCCTTGAGGTTTTCGCCTAGTCCCCTCTTAAACAAACAAAATGGTCGCTGCGGTTATAAAATACTACGATTTTGGACATTCTATTTGGTGCGGAAGAAGACGAAATCGGAACCCTAAGTGCAGAATGGCCTCAAGAATTATCAAATTCCATAGCGACAGAAAGAAGCATAGAAGGGGTAATTGTTCATTTACTACAACAAGAAGCACTATTTAATTCTGACAGAGAAGTCTGTTAAGTGATGGTTAAATTACCTTTTACAAACACGTTAATCCTTATTCCACTGTTTTGAAGATACTGAAACAATAAATCTGTTTATAGTTTGAAAGCCAGACTATTCAAGATGAAGTACAGAGAACGTGACTAGACATGGGCCAATCGTTATTATTTAGCAACACATACTATTTCATGCCAGTTTTAAAGCACAAATAAAATGATGTGAAGTTTATTTTAAATAACAGTTTCTCGTGTTGCGCGAGGAGATAAAGTTTTAAATAATTACTTATACTCTCACGCATGTTTTATTTCAAAAATTTGCTGTTTTTGGAAACAACTAACTAACCAATTCTCAGATGATAAAAAAAGTAACTTCAAAGCAATTTTTATATTTCTGCCTTAATTTTATAATAATAGAATTATTTTTCTATTAATCAATTTTATTTGCGTGAAAGCTAATATTTTTATTGGTCATCGTTTGGATAGCAAAATAATATTTAATTTTAATTTTAATTTTTAATATACTTTTAAATTTTAGACAGCTTTAAATAAGCCTATTCAGATGTTAGTTAGGAAACCTTTAGAAAATCTATGATTTTAGATAAAAGCTGAATTATGGAGGCTGTTTTAATATGAGCTTTTTAGTCCGTATGTAATTTACAGAAAAGAAAAGACAAAATATTTCATTAAGATTTTGAAATTATCTTAACTACTGTTTTATATCAAAACTCTACATTGTAAGACCATTTGTTATATTAACTTACACTGATTGACGTTTGCCATTTCTGTTTAAAAATTAATTTTTGTACATTTTGTTAATTTGTAATCTCTCACATATATGTCGGTACAAGGAATCTAATAAAAAATGACACATAAACGAGAGACGTGTAACTGAAAGCTGAAAGAAAGCAATTTAAATTCATATATCATCATTATATAAAGCATCTGAGCTTCAAGGAATTTAGGAAAATAACACTTGGAGCTGGCTGAGTAACATCAAAGGGTCAGAAGAGCCAGATGTTGTTGATGTTATTAAGTTGATGAACCATCCTAAATGGGTTGCACATGTTGTTCTTATGATTAACAGCTGCATTTTGAGATAAATGTTTCTGTTTAAACCAGTTACCATTAGAATAATGATGACTTTGAGTGGTACATGATGTTCAGGTGGTCCCTTAAAATAAACTGTTTTACTCTTAAATTAACCATCAAAACAAAGTTGGAAAAGTTTGTCCAGAGAAAAAATGTCTGTCAGCATACAATTCGAAGGCGAATTGACGGTATTGGGAATGATCAGGAATAATGCATCAATTCTTCAAAATTATATTCATTAATAATTACAAAATGTATTATGGAATACAGAGTGATTCAAATTTTATTATTAAAAGTTTACCAATGCAGAAACCGTATAAAAAATTGTTGTGATATAAAGAAATATTTTTCTATTCATAAAAAATGGATGTAATAAAATTAGCTGGAAGAATTCGGCCAGAGATAAAAAAATATCTGGCAGCATCTAATTTCGAAGACCTTGGCTTGCCATTGCAATGCATTATGGAATAGAGCATGATACAAATTTTATTATCATTAAAGGCTTTCCAATTAAAATACCGATGTTTTACTTTGCATAAAATTGTTGTTAAAAAAGGTTTTTTCTAATAGATGTAATTATTAGCTGGAGGAATTTGGCCAGAGATAGAAATATCATTTAAAATCTAATTCGGAAGACCTTGGCTTGCCCATTGTAATGCGGTTTAGAATAGGAAATGATTCAAATTTTATCGTTAAAAGCTTACCAATGCAAATATTTTACTTTGCATAAAATTGTTGTGATAGACAGATATGTTTTTCTAATGGTAATAATAGACGTAATAAAATTTAAGCTGGAAGAATTTGGCCAAAGATAGAAATATCAGGCAACATCTAATTCGGAAGCAACATCTAATATGGTCCATCATAGAATGCCACGCCATAAAGGATGATGATGAATATAAAACATCTATTAATGATTTTTCAGAGTTAATTTTGAGAGTGAAAAGGTTTTTTGTTGTTTTCGAATGTCTGGTGCTTTGTCCAAACGAGCAGCATAACAAATCCATGCTTACTACATTGATTTGATTTTGTAGTCAATAAAATAGTGTGAAAGTAATGAACTAACTCTTACTATTTCCATTACTGCTCTTCCTTTACAATTTTTAAAAAAAATTAATTCCATCATACCTAAAAAAAAAAAAAAAAGGTTCCAAATACCTACATCAAAAGATAATTTCCACCTCTTTTAACATAATAAATTGTATAAATAAATGACATCATTAAATACGAAAATCATATGCATTAATTGTTTTTTAAAATCAAATTATTCAATTGGCACTTCTTCAAGTGCTGAAATTTTTCTCATCAGATGGCGGGACAGTTCCGTTAGGGGGAGGGTTTGACCTTAAAGAACTCTGACCTTTAACTTTTGGGGTGTCTCCGTCATTTCGGGTTGAGTGATTACGGAAACGAATGTTGTGTAGATCGCAGTTACTAGCAATAATCGTTGACAGATTGTGAAGTAACATTTAATGTTTCGAGGCTGTTTTCTAATGTTACTAATAAGCATCATTAGATAATAATCTACTACTACATCATTAGTCACTAATAAATCATCATTCTGCCTATTGTAATAAAAAATAGAATTTATTACAATAGAGTATAGAATCGTGAGATTTCAGATTTCCAACAATAACACAATGCCGTGACTTGTACAAGCTGTAACTAAGTCCAATTAGCCAATCGAAAAACTTGATCTGACGCCCACTCGGGCTTCTATTTAGATGATGTTCTAGGACGTCAGATGTTAATATTCGGTGGGATTCCATCTATAGGCTCGAAATACCAATCGCCAAAACCAGTTCCAATAGCTCTTGCCAAAAGACAATACACATTTATTTCTTTTGAAAAACGTCTTGCCTTATTATTTTTCATAAATTTTGACAATGTCACTGCTTATCAAGATAATGCATATTTGCATTTTTGTAAAACATAAACATGTATACACAAAAGCATTTTTATTAAACATACACATATATAAACAAAACCATTTTTATAAACATCTACGCAATGCAATACTTCAAAAGTACATTAAACAACTGATTGAGAGACTAAAAACAAACATAAAACATCATAATGTGCAAACACTGATTAGGATGACTTAAATTCTTAATTCTTTATTCTTAATTAATTAAATTCTTGAATTTATTTTCGTGCATTTTAATTAAACACAGGGCCTGAATGGCCGAATGGCTAGCGCTCTAGGGCTCGGTACCACAGGTTTCGGGTTCGAGTCCCGGTGCCATGGATGCTTGTAGTGGTTCGAATCCACTTTGAACCTTAGGTCCCGGTCCTAATAGGATCGTAGAATGTTGCGGGGCATTGTAACATCTTAGGAGTGTTGCGGGAGCATTTTATCTTCAAGTTACACGCACCCCTGGATAATGCAAAGTGAGTAACGTCTGTGCAGCGCTTGCCTTAAGGCATCCAAGATCAAGCTGTCTATGTGTTTGCCAGCTGCATTAGAACCAAAAAAAAAAAAAAAAAAAATTAAACACGTTTTTAAATTTCGTGTGTTTTTATCATTTTTAGTTCGTGCGTTTTTGTCGTTTTATGTATGTCGCGTTTTGTATCAGAACACATGTATTGGTTGCCATTCTGATGTCACGCTGAATTCGATAGAATGGATGAAATTTATCGATATCATTGAAAATGATCAGATTAGTCTTTAAACGACTAAATACCAAAAGTACTTAAAAAAGATTTTTATATTTAATAAAAGCTCACAAAAATAAACTTTAAAATCAATAAAATATAGTATGACA
Source organism: Caerostris extrusa (assembly GCA_021605095.1). Lineage (NCBI taxonomy): Eukaryota > Metazoa > Arthropoda > Arachnida > Araneae > Araneidae > Caerostris > Caerostris extrusa. The sequence continues at coordinate 38,320 of BPLR01019557.1, read as the reverse complement.
TGCATGTTGAACATACAGACAAATGTTGTCCCTCGTCGTAAAGGTAGGTTTCCATTGGATAATAAAATTCAACGTCATAGAATGCCAGCCAATCAGTCGACAGAAGAATAGGCTCCCGATTAATTGACATTCTTGACGTAAGATTCTAGTATTCGATGGAACCTATATTAACACCTCTGTTACAATGGTTTCATAATGAGTCATATCATAAATGCCAATTTGCTTAAATAGCTTTAAGAGCAGACATTGCAAGTATAAAAGTTGATACCCTATTATTTTTACCGTGACGATACGTATTTAAATATATATAACAATAGAACTATACAAGGTGAGTCATCTCTTTTTTTTTTTTTTTTTTACATTGCTATATTTAAAATCCTGATGATTTTCGATAAATTTGATACAGTTTCGGAAAGAATTAAATTTTTTAAATTTTGGGGCTATGATGGCAGAGTGATTGGTTCTCTGGCACTGATATCCACAGGTTTCAGGTTCGAATCGTGGCGGTGACATGGATGTTTGTTAATGGTTCGAATCCACTTTAAGCCGTAGGCCCCAGTCTAATAGGACTTACTACACTACACCACATCACTGTGCTTAAAGCTGAATTGCCCCTTACAGTATGGGAATGATGAGGGTGGGAGAAGTCTGACTGGGCTCCGTGATGCTCTACGGTCACATGAGACCGGGACCTACAGCTTAAAGTGGATTCCGAACCACTACAAACATGCATCGCACCGCCAAGATATGAACCCGAAACCTGTGAAATCGAGCGCCAGAGCGCTCTAATAGGACTTTTTGGACAACTCTACCAAGTAAAAGAAAAATCTTCTCATGTTTCTGAATCTTCCAGTAGGCGGAAGGCCTTGGGTTACCCAATTGCACCATTGAAGAAGAAGATTAATTTTTTTTTTTTTTTTTGTCACAAAACTGAAGTATTGAAAACAATTATTTCATTATCCATCCATTATAACTATAATGAAACCAAATCCATTCAGTTTCAGTCTCTACTGAAGCTAAAGAATCAATGTCCTACTCCACAACGAACAACTCGATGTATTAACCTTGAATCAAAAATCCCCTCCAACCAATCTAATGACAATGACAATAATCATTGTCATCCTGACATAAAAAAAAAAAAAGCTCACACCAACTCAACTCTCCTATTCGCGCCATTAATCCCACTCTCCCGGCCCATTGAGATAAAGAAGCACCTGGAGCATTAGTGAATTGCGACTACCCCCCCCACCCACGAAGCCCCCCACCCCTCTCACGCGACGCGAATTAGTCAACAACCCCCTAACGCATGGGAAAAGTAACACACCTTGCGTGACTTAACGCATTCACTTGACTGAAAAATGATCCTCCTGTCTTTAAATGGCTTAAAAGCAAATGTCAAAAGTACTTTAAAAAGGAAGATTAAAGATAATGTGTTTATTTTTAGGGCTCTATTAAAGAAAGGACGAATTTAATTTTTGGAATTAATTTTCGTGCGTTTTTATTAAATGCAAATTTTTTGGGGGGATTATATTAATTGAATTTAAGGGTGTGGTGCATTAAAATGTTAGCATCTGTTAATTTCATGAAATATGTTTTAAAATTTGAACCATCCTTTGTCTTAATGGGTCAAGGGTAAGAGATCACAGGTTTGAATCAGCTATCGGCGATCATTGTAATCACTGATTTCAGAAACGGGGAGATAAGATGATGGTTAGCGATAGCCTGCTATAATCTCTTCCATTGACAGTTTTTTAACCCTAAATGTTCTCCCGCCGAATGATGGAGATATTCCGGTATTTTAATGAGATATACAGGGTATACATGATATACAGGGTAATTTAATTGAATGTAGAAAATCAGTAATTGAATTTAGAAAGAAAAGAATGGAAAATCAGTAATTTTTAAATGTAGAAAATATTTAATTGAATGTAGAAAATCAGTAAATGTGTTCCCGTTGTTCGAAAATATTTAATTGAATGTAGAAAATCAGTGATATAGGAAGTAAGTTTATAATTAAAGTCCCATTTTAGAACGTAAAAAGTAAGCAACTCAAAATGCTGTAAAAATAAGACCCACTCGAATCACGAAAATAAGAAAATTCAAATTTGAACTCAAGATATTTAATTGAATGAAGTAATTGAATTTAAAATATATAGACATTTTAAATTTAAAAATACGAACGGAAACGGTAGGGCACCCAAAAAAAGTTCCAAAGTGTATTAATAAATGGCGCTGAACGCTGCATAAAGAAAGTGAATTCGACTGCCAATGATATTTTGAATCGAAATGACAACGTATTTTGCATGAGTTGCACATGAAACCCACTGCAGTGTTCAATGTGCTTGATTGTTTCGGTTTTTTGACGGAAAAATGACTTCCGAGTCATTCGACGACTATTTACTTCTCTGTCTGTGGCTAAGAATGTTTTCCTGGTTTTTCACTCGGGTAACACATATTATACTTTTATTAAGATCTCCAGGAAAGATATTCTTAGAAGCTAATGCTGTCTTAAAAACTAGTGTCTTATTTTAGGAAAACTTTTAACAGACATGCTCATTTTGTTGATCCCACATTTACATGAGAGTATTTTTAATTAATAACGCGTGATTAATTATAATAATCAATAATTTACTCCGAGTTCATTATTATTATTTCTTTCCTGTAAAATATTTAAATTTTTACACTTAAAATGAGAAAGAAAGTTCAAAGTGCCAATTAATAAAAATGATATTGTGAAATTTTTATGAATATATATGCATCTGAAACTTAAGCGATAATTTATATATATATAGTTTTTGCATTAATATGAGGGCGTATTAGATGTTTTATATTTATATTCACAATTTTATAACAATAGCAAGCTTGTTGAGTATATTGTTTAATTTGCATTATAAGCATTAATACTGGTTTCAAAGATGGAAAAAAAAAAAATTGCTTTCAATTTTTTTAGAGAAAGACATAATGTAAATAATATTTTAGATAAATTGCTATTAAATGGCATGAAATGAAGCTCTCGCAAGCAAATCTCATTAGCAAATTAAATTAGAAAGAGCAATTAGAAGGGAAAATTTCTAGATCAAAGCAAATTAGAAAGAGTAACATATAAAGGATAGACAATTATAACATTGCGACCGCTTTTAAAGCTATTTCATTCAAAATGATTGTTAAATTTGAACTTTTTTTAAAATTGGTTTCGTTAATATCTGATGCAATTTTTATTTAATACCAAAAAAAAAAAAAAAAAAAAAAAAATTATTTTTAGAAATAAATTGTCGACTTTTGGTTCTAATCCTGGAAACACATTTGATATTTTTCATATTTTTATTGATGGCAAACTAGGCCTGTTAGTTAGATTTCTAAATAAGGGAAACTCGGTAATAAACAAGACAAGCGGAGTGAAACCAAAAGCTCCCGTTATGTCGTGATGGACAGATTAAACCAGTAGGCCGGAAAGTCCTTTAGAAATGAAAAAACGGAAGGTATCAAATATCTTCTCTACATAGTAGATCCTTTATCAAATGCAAAAAACAATCTTGTGAAAAAAAAAAAAAAAAAAATCATAGCGAGAATAAATGTACATATAACTAAAGAGATAAGTAAAATTCAATTACTTGATTCTTGCATTTTGAATGTAATGGTAGAATGTAGAAAATATTTAATTGAATGTAGAAAATCAGTAATTGAATATAAAATGTAGAAAATATTTAATTGAATGTAGAAAATCAGTAATTGAATTTAGAATGTAGAAAATATTTAATTGAATGTAGAAAATCAGTAATTTCGAATATAGGAAGTAAGTTTAAAATTTTATGTTTAAATGTAGAACAATACGTATTTCATTTTAGAACGTAAAAAGTAAGCAACTGGATTTAGAATAATCAGTGATATTTAGTAAGGGATTTAATTTAGAATGTAGAAAGTATTTAATTGAATGTAAAATGTCGAAAATAAGTAGCGAAATTTAAAAACTAGGAAGAATATACCTTGAATTTAAATGTAAAAATCAGTAACATTGAATTTAAAAGTATGTAACATTTTAAATTTAAAATATAAAAGTAAATAATTGAATTTAAAATGTAGAAAATGTAACATTGAATTTAAAAAGAAAGCAAGTAACTGAATTTAAAAATGTAAGAAGGAAGTAGTTGAATTTAAAATGTAGAAGGTAAATATTTAATTTAAAAGTATGAAAGAAAGTAAGTAGAATTTAAAAAGTATGAAGAAAGTGACTAGAATTTAAAATGTAGAAAAATATTTAATTGAATGTAAAAAGTAAAAATATGAATTTAAATGTAGAAGGTATGTAATTAAGTTTAAAATGTAGAAATTAAATAATTGAATCTAAAATGTAGAAAATATGTAATTGAATGTAGAAAATAAGCAATTGAAATTAAAATGTTGGAAGAATATATTTGAATTTAGAACGTAGAAACCATGTAATTAAATTTAGAACGCAGGAAGCATTTAATTAGTAAATTTAGCATTTAGAAAATAATTGGAATTAAAATGTAGAAATGATTAAGCTGAACATTTAAAGTAATTGAATGTGTGTAACTAGGTATAGGGTTATTATTTTAATAAAAATGTTTTTAAGTCAATAATTTAAATATTTTTTTCTATTATTATTATTCTCTTATTTTTCTATTAATACTAGAAAAAAATATTCCACCGCATGATGTTTTCGGTATATTTTGTTACTATAAAAATAGATTAAATAAAACATCAAATCAACTGAGCTTTAATAATAAAAATGAAACGCTGCCTAACATCAAAGTAAACAATGATTTCGGGCACTTATTAAAAATGCTAGACATTGTTTAATTCTAGTGGTTAATCTCCATATGAGTATCAAAAAAATTATCAACAATGCATTTATAAAAAAAATAATAATAATAATATCACTGCAGTTTTCTGATTACAAATTGTAATTCTATAGCTATTCGAAAATTACATTGTTTGCCCATTAAACACATGAGGAAATAATGATATAAGTATTCTCCGTACGAACACAGATTGATAATCATTATCTGATTTGCAATGATTACTGTAGGTCACGCCAAACAGTGCTTAAGAGTAAGTAAAAACAACATTATCACTTATCTTATTAGTCACACACGGAAAAAATCTTTGCGTTATCGTTCGCTTATAATATCGAATGTTCGTGATTGGTTAAAAAAGACCGTATCAAATAACATTGAAGACATAACAACACTGTATACGTTGCCAAAGTATCAATGTTAAACCAGCATCAATAAATGAAAGCAATTATCCTCCTATCAGAATATCACTTGTTTTAAATCATATAATTAATTTAGTAAATCTAATCTAATCATATAATTAATTTTAGTTAAAAACAAGTAATATAAAAAAAAAATTTAAAGTCAATTCCTACTTTTTTTTTTTTCACTCTATTGCAGAAAGTCCTTTATAAATAATTTTCATTCATTTTTTAAGTTTATCTGGCGTCCTCTATGGGTAGATATATGCACCTTAAATCTAAAAAAATTAAATTAATTAATTAAATTTAATGAACGAATTAATATTTGAAAATTATTAATTCATTAATTAAATTTCATTAATAATCATTTCATTTCATTCATTCATTAAATTTCATTCATTAATTCAATTATGAAAACTGCATTAACATCCAGTGTCATCCACTATATGTTAAAAAAAATGTATCTGAACTTGAGTGGATGAATCAAAAGTATTATATGAACGATTGAAAATGTGAACAAGATATATATAGGGAGAGTGTGAGCTAATAGAAGGAATTGAAAAAAAGACTATCAGTATATAAATGAAATATATATATATATACATATTATATTGTCTTAATAAAGTTATGTTGTGTTTAATAATAACATAAAAATTATATGTGCATAAAATTTTTTATTAATTAAAACAAATAAAAATTACTTAATAAGTTATTTTTTTAATAAATTAATAATATATGTATATATCTTACGCTTTTCTATCTAATCAATGGGCTTAAAGCTTACAGCACTTCTCTCATTAACAAAGCAGGAGATAGAGGTTGCTAGGCAACCAAGGCTCTCCGTCAATCTGGCAAATCAGCATCATATTGTGTTTAATTTATTGCCATAAATGACAGAATATAAATTTTAAAATAACTTTTATTTATATATTGATAAAGTAAACTAAAAAAAAAAAAAAAAGCATTATAAGAACTAAATTTTCATTTTTCTTTAATTTTTCAGATTTCGATGGAGATTTGGTTTGGTCTAAATATAAATATTTGGTATAAGATCTAAAAAGTGCACACTTTAGGGTAATTAGACCGGTAGTACTACTTACAGATGCACTACCGGTAGATTACTACTACACCACATTACTGTGCCTAGAGCTGATTTGCCCTTTAACAGTTTGGGAATGATGTGGGTGAGAGAAATCTGACTGGGCTCTGTGACGCTCTACGATCGTGTTAGACCGGGACCTACGGCTTAAAGTGTAATCCGAACCACTACAAACATCCATGTCGCAGCCAAGATTCGAACCTGATGTCTGTGGTACCGTGCGCCAGAGCGCTAGCCAATAGGCCTCTCAGATTTCGATGGAAGGTTAAAATGGGGAATGTATTTAAAGAAAATAATAAATAAGCGTTAATGGAAAAGCATTTAAATATTAGAAAAACATTTTATTCAATGTTTTTTAAAATTTTATTGTAATTTGAAGAATCATATCCTCTGTTCAATAGCATGCTAAAAGAATACTGATATTTATGTATGTAACTTTTTAATTCCTTTTCCCTGCCTTATCCCTACGATATTTTCCATTTTAAAACTGTGTGCTAAAAAGAGCACATGTGCCCGTTGTCAAATAATACCTTTAATTAAAATTAAATAATATTCAATTAAATAATATTTTTAATTGGTCACATCTGTTTGCATAACACACTCGTGAACAAATATTAACAAATTTTTTTTAATTTTTAAAATATTACGCATTATCCGATTATGACGGAGAGCCTTATTGCCTAGCAACCTCCTCTATCACCTGCTTTGTGAATGAGAGAAGTTGCTTGATTAGATAGAAAAGGAGTAAGATATATATATATATATATATATATATATATAAAATAAAATTAACCTATTATTTTTTAATTAATAAACAAAATTTTGTAAATATACATTTTTTTTATAATATTATTTTTAAGTAAGGTATAAAAGTTTAAAAGGGGAAAAAATAATAAAAAATAACAAAAATAAACAATAAAAACAAAAACAACTAAAGAGGATATCCAATTATGCTAAATTATTTATTTTGTAATATATGTTATTTATTTTATATATTTTTATATATAATAATAATAATATATATTATTTATTTTGTAATACTGGTAAAGAACTGGATTAACTGGTAAGAACAGGTTTAACTGTGCGATAGTTATAATTTGTCATGAAATTGTATCCTGATTTTCAGTTAAAACACTTTTAATTTATTCTTTCTGTTATGCTAAATTTCAATTCGGTATTTTAGTTTGAAAAAGAAAATAAATAAATGTTAAGAAATGTCACTTAGAAGTTAAAAATAATCAATTTGTGTATGTGTTTGTGGTAGTATTTTGTTGTTTTCATAAAATTTATTCCTTATTTAAATTTTGGGGAACACTGTTTAAAATTAAATAATTTATTGAAAAAATTTAATTTACTTGTTAAAATAAATTCAAATTTAAAAAAGAAATATAGACTTAGTAATTTGAAAGAATAAAAAATGTAAAATGATATTATATATGTATATATAATTGGAACAAATTTAAAGATTTTTAATTTAACTCTAAAACTTTCTAATCTAAACTTTAAAAACAACCTTATATATATTCTATATATTTCTTATGAAATATATATATATATACGTTGCTTTCTTATTAAAAAAAAAGAAAAAAAACTTTCGAAAATATTTTAAACTGTGATGCAATAACTGTAACTGTAAAAGTAGGCGTTTAAATGTCACAAGCTAAGCTATTTCCTCTTCAATTTTCATAGCAGAACCATCCGAGTTGCTGAGAGGATTTGCGTTTCGGAAAGAGCTGTGACATCACCAGTGACGTATTGTCTCAAGGACGTCTGACGTAACTCCCGGTGAGTGACGTCAAGTGCGAAATGTGCCTGCTTCAACAGGGTTGCGCAAAAAAAAAAAAAAAAAAAGTGACTTTACAGCGTTGATGTTCTTTCTTTCTATTTCTTTTTCTTTCTTTTTTGTATTCTTTCGGCATGCTGAGATCTTAATTATGAGATACTGACGTGGATTTTCGATGAGTTATTTCAAGAGTTATGAGTTGAATCTACTTTTCTTTTCTACATCTAATTTTTTCGGAAGAGTTTTTTTTTTTTTTTTATTATTATGATGATGATCTCGTTTATTTGCTATCTTACTTTTTTTTTTTTTCTTTTTTTTTTTTTTTTTTTCTGTTTTGTTAAAATTATTAAAATATACCGAATACTTCCGATTATAAGCCGAGAATGAATTTTTCTAAAGCTGAATTATGGAGGTCGGCTCATATAAGTATCTACTAATATCGGAAAAATGTAGATACATTTCCGTTAGTGGGCATAAGCGATAAATCGCCAAATATTGCTAAAAATAGTGCAATTTTTAATTCTTTAGTTGATATTTTCTTAAGTTTATGAAAAAACTAATTAATTAAATATTACATACTAAAATTAATTGTTAAAAAATAATTTCAAATGAAATTAGTATTATTTCATAAAATGACATGACAAAAAAATATATAATGTTTACATTACTTATTTATTGTGTCGTCGTCAAAATGAATATTCGGTAGTTATGTATTAACTGTACCTTGGCGAGAGACTTGGCGGTTTTTAAGTGTCGCCAATCTAACAGCTACTAAGGTTACCAAACCAATAGAATAGATTGGTGCCACTTAAAAAAACCGCCAAATCTGTAGCTGCGGTTGGCGCGTGTGCTCTTATTGGCGCAACTGTCGCCAAGGTACCGTTAATACGTAAGTACCGAATATTCTAATGTTGGCGAAATTTGTGCCAGAAAAGTACCAAAATGTTCATCAGATATAATAACACAATACCGTAAATAAATATCACATAAAAATAACATTTTAAAAGGAAAATTACTTCAACTCTTTAATTTACTTTTGGAAATATGGGACATTACTTACTTTTTTTGAAAAATATTAACTTACATGTTTGAACGTTACAGATAATTTTTTTTTTTTTTTTTTTTTTTTTTTTGGCTTATATCTGAGTTTTGAAGTTTAGGTGTATTTTTTAAGGAAAAACGCACTCACGGCTTATATTCGAAATATACGGTACGTAAGCATATACATTTATTTTTTCAATTTAGTATTGTGTTACATCAAAAATGAAATTTCGTATTATACGTATAAAACGTATTATTCGTATAAAACTATTTTTAATTTTATGTATTTTTAAATATTAAAATAAAAAATATTCGAAACTGTAAAAAAGTTAATATTATTAGTTTTATTTAAAAGCAAGGTACTAGTTTTAACGGTGCTTGGCGACAGACTTGGCGGTTTTTAAGGGTCGCCAATCTAACAGCTAAAACCAAACCAATAGAATATATTGGTGCCACTTAAAAACCGCCAAATCTTAGCTGCGGTTGGAGCGTGTGCTCTTTATTGGCGCAACTGTCGCCATTATTTTTATTTATTTATTTTATATTTTTTTACACTTGATTATTAGAATAATTGCAATACAAATACTGCAACAGATATATATATATATATATATTTATAAGATATGTTTTAAGATTATATTATTTTCCCTCGTCATTTTTTCCTTGCATTGTTTGAAAGACAATTTTCTCCTACATTATTGTAAGCCAGTTTTCCCCAAATATTTTAAGAACTTTGTTTTTCCCCAACATTATTTAAAAGACTTCCTTTTTCCCTATATTATTGTAAAGATTTCGTTTTTCCCTTCATTATTTTAAAAGAATTCGTTTTTTCCCTACATTATTTGAAAGACATTTTTCTCCCAATATTAGAGAGTTTTTTTTTGCCTAACGTTTTTTTATCGTGCGATATTTTTCTTCCTAGCGCGCATGCTCATAAGATTGCACATGCTTATCTGTAATACTTCACTACTGAGCTATTCCTATGAGCATGCGCGCTAGGAAGAAAAAATATCGGACGATAAAAAAACGTTATTCAAAAACTCTCTATTATTTTAAAGATTTCTTTTCCCTACATTATTTTCCCTTGTCATTTTTCCCTACATTATTGAAAACTCCTTTTTCCCTACTTCATTTGAAAAACATTATTTAAAAAATCTCGTTTTCTCCCTACATTATTTTTTCCCTATCAAAGCTTCACAGAGAAAGCTGTAATAGTTAATTGCAATGTTACAGGGATATCATATTTAAGCAAAATAAAATACTTACAAGCTTTTGAATTTAAAATAATATTTGCACTTCATATAACGAATATTTAAATAGACAAAATTGAAATTAAAACTACGACGAAACAAATCAACACAAATTGGTGAAAGAAATCATTTGATGATTACTTTTTTTTTCGCCTAATGCAGCTGGCAAACACTTAGATAATTGTCTTTGATGCCTTAAGGCAAGCGCTGCACAGACGTTACTCACTTAGCACTACCCAGAAGGTGTGTGTGTGTAGCTTGAAGATAAGCTACGGACGCCGAATAACACTATCCCCACCACAACGCTCTACGATCCTATTAGACTGGGTCCTACGGTTTAAATTGGATTCTGAATAAATAATCAAACATCCGTGGCTCTGCCGGGACTTGAACTGGAAACCTGTGATACCGAGCGCCGCACACTCGGCCATCAGGCTCCCAATTGCAGTTATAAATAAGACGAAACAAATCAACACAAAATTGATGAAAAGCAAACATTTGATGATTATTATTTACACTTTTTAATTTTACGCACAGGCAAAATCCTTTCATCATGCATCATTTATTCGAGAAATTACAGGTAACATATAACCTAGCGTAAAAAATTTCATGATATTAAAATTCAAGTAATATGGCACAAAGTGATAATAATAAAAATAAACATGGTATTTTAAGTTTCCAAAAGTTTAACTTATAAAGTGAAATTAATTCATTTTTTACATTTAATAGTAATGGGGCCTGATGGCCGAACGGCTAGCGCTCTGGCGTTCGGTACCACAGGTATCGGGTTCAAATCCCGGCTTTGCCCATGGGTGTTGTAGTGGTTCGAAATCCACATTAAACCGTAGGTCCCGGTCCTATTAGGAGCGTTGCGGGGGCATTGTTACTCCCGCGTCCGTGGCTTACCATCAAGTTACACGCGCCCCCTGGGTAATGCAAAGTGAGTAACATCGCTGCAGCCTTTATGGCGAAGATCACGGTCTATTTGCCAGCTGCATTAGAAGGACAATTAATAGTACATTAATTAAAACAACAATTATAACAAAAGCATAGTATTTTCTTCATCATCACTGCTAATTAACATTAAACCTTTTGAAACGACGTAAAGTTTATTTTATTGGTCCTAATGAGACGAAATGACTTTTTTTTACTTTCGAAAGAAACGTTGTTCAGGATTAAACATTGATTCTCAAAATAGAAATTCTATTCAGTTCATCTAATTAAAATGTAAAAATAAAAAATTGGTTTAAAAGGTTTTTAAATGCACGGTCCAGTTACATGAAAACCTCGAAAGTGTTTTTAAAAATAAATTAGTGTGCTATTGAGAAACGCTTTTATTTTAATGCTTCTCTCTTTTTTTTTTTTTTTTTTATCTATTTGAATTCAATGAGGGCAATATAAAAATTATTAATACAATAATTAATGTAAGGCTATGTTGAGATTTCATAAACGGTTATTATTTATTTTGTTGAGCTCCCCCTTCCCCCTTCTTGAGCTCCCGTAGACAAAACTCTGGGTGCGCACTTGACTGTACATAAAGTGATGAGGCGGGTTTCACCATCAAAGTGTCAGCAGCCGCGCCTATCAACTACCCCAGGAGGTGTTGGCTCTGTGTGTGTCTGGTTTACAACTTCTCTTGTCAAAAACTTTAAAACAGTGCACCAGTCAAACAGCAACTGATGATGTTTTTTGTATGCTTTATGCTGTTATCATAGTTCTTTTATCTTATCATTTTCTTAGCTTTTAAAATTGTTAATTTTAACTTTAATCTTGAATCTTTTTTTTTTGGCATCGTCCACGGACTTCTAATTGTACCTATAGCTTTAGCTTTTTCGATCTCTTGCTTTAATTGTTCACAAGCAAGAGATGTTTTTCCTAAATTTTAATTGTTCTATTTTTATTTATTAATATTCTATAATTTAAGCAATTACATTTTATGCAAATTTTCTAACTAAATTAAGATGTGGAGGTATTGTGGTTCTTAAAACCACCTAGGAACTCCATAACAGGTACGCCCGTTGCCCCTGCTTTTGTGCATTTCTTCATAAGGTGGCCATTTTTTAAGCTTTTATTATGAAAAGCACCTAATTATCTGCCACCTACTAGACACTTTTCACAATACTTGCACTACATTTTATACTATTAACCAGAAATTATTATTTTTTTTTTAGTTCAAATAAAAATCCAGTTTACAAATCTGACATCATCTGAATTTTCATTAACGCTATTATAAGGACTAGAAACCCTCCTATACACATTATTCAGCAGACATATGTAAAATATACCACCAAACACGTGAATTATACAACGATTACCAACAATTTATCTCAATACCAAAAATATTTGTAAATACATATTGACACCCATATCGACATGACAAAAGTGGAGGCATACTGAGTGTTAATAGCAGCAGTGTATCGTGCAGTATTCTCGATTATTCAGACAATGAATCAGAGAATTATAATTCTGATTCAGATGTGCAATCAATTGGCTAAATTTATATTTGAATTTCTGTAATAAAAATGTATAAAACAGGATACAAAAAAATTTCATTTACATTATTTATTTCATTTACATCATCAAACATTTTTTTATTGTCCTGAAACTACTAAAGTACTCAGATCTGAAGCTACTAAGATGAAACTGATTCCGCTAAAGCTTAAAGATTAGTAAAATAATAATAATAATAATAAATAAATAAATTAATTAACAAATTAAAAAATAAAAATAAAAATCATTGCTTTGTATATAAGTTGTGGAAAACGTAAAATTTGTAACTAAAAGAAAGTCTTCCGTTTTAAAAGAATAATGTAATTTATGTATGTTGTTTTTTTATTTGTTCATATTTATTAATAAAAAAACATACTTTATCTTTTTAGTGATTTCGAAAGTTCAGACGATGTATCGGAAAATTATAGTTCTGATTCTGATGTGCAATCCAAATGGCTAAAATATATAAAACTGGATGAAAAATTTATTGATCACAATTTTAACAATGCATATTTTCGATTTTAGCAAAAATATTTTTGTATAAAATTGTCCTGAAACTACTAAAGTTTACTGAAGCTACTAAGGTGAAACTGATTCCACTAAGGGCTTAAAGATCTACAAAAAAAAAAATATATTACTATGTATATGTTGTGAAAAACGTAAAATTTGTATTTAAAAGTAAGTCTTCGGTTTCAAAAAAAAAAAGCAATGTAATTTGTGTATGTTGATTTTAAAAGTTTTTTTTATTTGTTTATATTTATTAATAAAAAAAACCATTGACTTCTCATTATTCAATAATATGTGTATAGTCATTCGGGTGCTAGTTAACTGTGAATGAAAAAATGTGTTTTAATCGAATAAGATATACTCAAGATCATTGCTAAGTATTGGGTGTTCCTTTTTTTTTTTCATAGATGTCGTTACTGCTGCTATTTGTACTTATTAAATGTGGCAACACAAGTGTGACGGTAAATTTTGATTTTTTTTTATATATGACATTTGTTATATCTGGAACTCGGTACCACAGGATTCGACTTCGAGTCCCGGCGGTGCTATGGATGTTTCTAGTGGTTCGGAATCTACCTTAAATAGCAGGTCCCGTAGTAGTAGTAATATGACTACTACTACTACACCACAACACGTCACTGTGACTAGAGCTGAGTTGCCCCTTTACAGTTTGAGAATGATGTGGGTGAGAAGTATGAATGGGCTCTGTGAAAGCTCTATGGTCATAGGAGACGACCTATGGCTTAAACTGGATCACTACAAATATCCATGGCACCGCTGGGATGAACCAGATACCTTGGTACCGAGAGCCAGCTGCCACTCAGTACTACACGTAAGACTGACAACCCTACCCAGTAAAAGAAAAACAAAAACACCTGCTATTTCGAATCTGCCAGTACCATGGTCCACATGGTTTGTAGAGCCGGTTTGTTAGAGACATTTGTTATAAGCGTACTTTTACACGATTGAAAATGTCGAATATTATTCCAAACAGACATCATTTGCGATAAGTTTTTATTGCATTATTTTATTGAAACAAAGTACGCGGAAACGAATCGTTTCTTGCAAAAATGGTGATCATGCCCCAATGAATATAACTTCTAAAGAATGTTTTAGATGTTTTGAAAAACGACGGCTTGAACACGTACTCGCATCACACTTATGGGCTTGAGGGGGAGGAACACTCCAAGCCTGTCAAACATCCAACTGGTGTGCACGTCTACTCGAATCTCTCGTCCTTAAAATTTATAATAGCTATTAATTATATTAATATTTTGTAATGTTATGTTTGATTCACAGATATGATTTTATTAAATCTAATAAATAAATAAATAGATGTTCTAATTATTATATAGTTTGTAATTATAATTACAAAGTTTGTAATTATAATTACAAACAATTTTACCTGATAAAAATATTTATAAATGCATATTGACACAACAAATAGCCAGTGGCTAACAAATATATATATTATGTCCATATTGGCACAACAATATTGTACGTTATTGAGTTTGTAGAAAAGTTTCTTTGAAATCAGACGAGATCAACTTAAGACAAATTCGCTTAAATTCGGAAAACAATTTTACTTATAAATGCGTATGACGTGTTTAATTGTTAAGTAATTTTGTGAAATTTTACGACTTTGTAAGATTTAACAGAAAAACATTAGAAGGAAATATATTTATTAAAATTGCAGTTCGTTTTGCAATCCTTTATAATCTTCCACTTTTAAAATATCGTACACTTTTAAATATTCCACAATCCTTTTGAAGAAAAGCCATTTTCTTTATGAAATTATAAAATTTACCATGAAAAAGAAAAATTTGCAATTGAGAAAAAAAAAAAAAAGTTTCACAATAAAAAGGAAAAGAAAAATATTGAGGACGTTTACAGAAAAAAAAATTTAATTGAGTTTATAAATTTAATTAATAAATAAATTTTTTTATTATAAAATTTTGGAAATCAAAACACACTACAGTACATAAATTTTATATAATGAATTTTAAAAATAATGATAATAAATAAATAAAATTTGAAAGGAGATTAATAAATGTGTCGATAAAAAAAGAATTAAATAAAATAGTGGCTTAGATTAAAAAAAATCTGACCATTATCCAAATATTAAAAATATATTTTAATGATTTTCTGCTCATAATAGATAAATAAATTAAATCACGTGGTGGTTGTTATGGTGACAGTATTTTGAAAGTCACATTTTTAAGGAAAATGAAAACTTAGAAAACGATAATTCGGACTAAAAAAAAAATTAAATTAAAAAATAAATAAATAAACAATAGTTTAATTATGAGATGCAAGTTAAAATATCGTTTTAATTTGCAGTCATTTTTAGCATGCAATAACTTTTAAATATAAAAAAACCAACTTATATATCGTGCGCCTCTTTCTTTTTTTTTAAGAAATATTCTGCGATATATCGCCTGGTCTAGAAAAAAATCAAAATGATGATGCCTTACAAACGATTTGAAATTGTATACGATATGAAATTTTTTGCTGTTTATTTACTAAGTAGTATAGTATAACAGAGAATGAATTAAATCACATGATGGTTGCTATGGTGATAATATTTTTAAAAAGTAAAACCAAAATAATAACAGAAAATTTTAAGGAAAATGAAAAACTTAAAAACGATAAAAATCGTACTAAAAAATAAAATAAATAAATAAACAATAGTTTAATAATGAGATGTAAGTTAAAATATCGTTTTAATTTGCAGTCCTTTAACATGCAATAGCTTTAAATGATAATAAAAGCGAATTTATATATTGTGCATGGCCTTTTTTTTAAAAATATTCTGCGATATATCACCTGATCTGGAATAAAATTAAAAAACGTTGTTGTCTTATAAGCGATTTAAAATTGTGTTCGATATGAAATTTTTTCACTGTTTATTTACAGAAAGCTCGTAATTTTTTCTGTGCGTTTGAATCGATTTATTTGAAAAATATATCTTATCACCTCAGTCGCTAAAGATAGGTGTTAGCAAAAAATGTTGGTGTATAGTGATCGGTTACTATAGTTACAAGTGCAAAAACATGTTTCCGATGGATTTGAACAGGATTGATTTTTGTTTTTTTTACGTAATGCTTCAGAGAATTGTTTTGTGATTTAAAAATATTTTGCAAAATACGTTTACAAACATCTCCCCTTAACAATGCAAAAATTACTTTTTATAATTTGTTTACTTTTTTGTTTTTATTTCTTTGCGAATGAAAATAGTTTATTTTTATTATTGATATAAGAAATTGTTTCGTAAGAATATTGAGATAAGAATTGTTGGAATAAGAATTGTTTTTAGAAGTTTAATCAAGAATCCACTAAAAGGATATTTATTATGAAGAAATTTATGTAATGCAGAAAGATAAAATTGCTTTTTTAAATTTAAATTTTTATAACATATTCCCGTTGAATTGAACATCATTGATTTTTATTTGTTATTTTTATGCTATAAAGCTTTTACTAGCAAATAGTGATTTCAAATTTTTTTACATATGTTTCTATGAGAAATATATTTTTTGGTTGACTCTTCGTAATACAAACTTTACAAAATTTGTTTACTAATATTATATTTTTTTTTCCTTTTATTTTTTTTATTGGTTAGATTAGATTTTCGCGAATGGACAAATTTTTTTTCGTGATTAATATAGAAATTGTTTCTAGATTTATTATAAAAAAAATAATTTATAAAATTAATAATTAATTTTAATAAATAATATATTAAATGATTAATTTTATAAATAAATAGTTATATTATAAATTAATTCGTAATTAAAAAAAAAATAAATATTTTTATTATTATTTTAAAAATATTATTATTTTATAAATATTAGATTTAATTAAAAAAAATTAATTAATTTATAAAAATTTGTTTACTACTATTATATTGTTTTGATTTGAATTTCGCAAATGGACAAATTTTTTGTGATTAATATAGAAATTGCTTCTAGATTCGTTATGAAAAAAATATAATTAATTCATAAAATTGAAAAAAAAAAATTAATTTATAAAATTAAAAAAATATTTTTGTTATTATTTTATAAATTTTATATTTAATAAATAATTAATTAATTTATAAATTTTTTTTTACTAATATTATATTGTTTTCTTTCTTTTATTGTTGTTTAGATTAGATTTGTCGCGAATGGACAAAGTTTTTTGTGATTGGATAGAAATTGTTTCTAGATTCGTTATGAAAAAAATTAAATAAAATTATAAAATTAAAAAATAATTTATTTATAATTAATTAAAAAAATCAATATTTTTGTTATTATTTTTTAAATAATGTATTTAATTAAAACAAGTTAATTAATTTATAAAATTTGTTTACTAATATTATATTCTTTCTTCTTTTTTTTAATTGTTTATATTAGATTTGTTGCGAATGGAAATTTTTTGTGTTTGAATAGAAATTGTTTCTCGATTTATTATACAAAAATATAATTCATTTATAAAATTTGTAAAAAAAAATTTATAAATAAAAAAAAAATTTTTATTATTATTTTATAAATAATGTATTTAATAAAAACAAATTAATTAATTTATAAAATTTGTTTACTAATATTATATTGTTTCCTTTTTTTTTTTTTATTGTTTAGATTAGATTTTCGTGGACAAATTTTTTGTGATTGACATTAGAAATTTTGTCTAGATTTACTATAAAAAACACAAAATTGATTTATAAAATTTAAGAAAAAAATGTATTTATAATTCATTAAAAAACAAATATTTTTATTATTATTTTAGAATTAATATTATTATTTTATAAATATTATATTTAATGAAAAACATTACTTAATTTATAAAATTTGTTAATTAATATTATATTGTTTCTTTTTTTTTTTATTTTTTTATTGTTGTTTAGACTAGATTTGTCGCGACTGGACAAAGGTTTTTTGTGACTGAGATAGAAATAGTTTCTAGATTGATTATGAAAAAAAAAAAAATTAATTTATAAAATTAAAAAAAGATTAATTTATAATTAATTAAAAATTAATATTTATATTATTATTTTATAAATAATATTATTATTTTATAAAATATTATATTTGATAAAACAAATTAATTAATTTATGAAATTTGTTTACTAATATTATATTGTTTCCTTTTTTATTTTTTTTTTTATTGTTGTTTAGATTAGATTTGTTATGAATGAAAGTTTTTTTGTGATTGAGATAGAAATTGTTTCTAGATTCACTATAAGTTGATTCTTTAATTCCTACATTTTTAATGCAATTATAAAGTGCTTCTTAAAAATATCTGTAATAGAATAAGTTAGTTCACTTAGCTAATTATTTTTCCCTTTTTTTTGCAATACTTTATAGTTGAATTCTTTTTTCTCAGATAGGTTTAGAATTATTATATAGCAACGGAAATAATATATAATTGCTCTTTTAAAAACTGCTGTCTTTAATTTAAAGAATGAGGAAATTAATTGCATGTTAATCTTACTGCGTTTATTAAAAGAAATATTTTCTATAATAAAATATTCTATACTTTTACATATAAATATCTTTTTTAAAAATAATGAATTAATAATAAATTTCGTTAAACAGAAGTGTTAATTTTATTTTAAATTTGGCAAAAATCAAGAGCAAGATTTTATAAAAATTGGGGAAAATAATCATCTGAATTCCTTCAAATGGATATTTCGATATAATTTCGCTCTAGAAAGAAAAACAATTCACTTATTTCGTTAATTTAGCAGCATTTCTGACAAATTTTTCTGCTATATGAAAAGCCAGTCTTAAAAAATCGCAAACTAAATTCTTAAGTATGAAATTAAATTATATTAAATAACTGTTGTTAATATTAAAATAAAAATAAATAAATAAATAAAATTTAAATTTAAATTTAAAAATAAAATATATAATAATCTAATATAAAATGAAAAATATATCAAATAATAACAATTTAACATAATTATTTAAAAAAAAAAAAAAAATAAATAAAATAAAATATCTGTTGTTAATATTAAATAATAAAAATAATGAATAATAAAATTGTTACAGTCAATTTTTATTTATTTATTATTTTTTAATTAATTTAATTGAAGAAACCTTGGTATCTTGTTTTTTTGTGACGGACTTTTCCTATCTATCTATATTTAAATTTAAAAAAAAAAAAAAAAAAAAAAATCTTATAAGAATAGTTCGTTTTTTTAATAATAATTATACGAAAAAAATTATTTGCAATTTAATATCAACTCTTTAATTTTATTTATCATTATTATTATTTTTTTTGAACATATCTAAACTACACACCACATTGAACTGTCGATACTGGATTATTTTATTTTTGATAAACAAAGAGAACGAAAAATAACAATTAGCAATTTATACTGATCCCCTTTCACAAACTTTCTTTCTACTACCGAGAAGTCGGTTTTTGCTTTCCAAGAAAAGAAGGGAGCGGAAAAAATAAAATAATAAAAATAAAAATAAAAGCATCAGCTTCTTCCTCTTTATTTTTAACTTTCTCTTCCTCTTATTTTTATTTCTTTTATTTTTTATCTTTTTTGTTTTGTTTTCGCATTTATTTTGCTGCTTCTATTTTCGTTTCACGCAGGTTTGATTGTCTGTCATCTCGGCTTCTCTCCGCGGTCGCAGTCAACTCCGCCCGTTCGCGGCAGAAAGAGCAGCAAATAAGAGAACGGCAGACGTAATATTATTTATCAGCCCTGGACCGAAAACTGGTTTTTTAATGAATAGAGATAAAAATCCAATTATAGTGCACCAGTGACCGCGGCTTCTTTTGCAAAAGAAGGAAGGCTTTGTACAAAAAGAAGAGATAGAGATTTGATTTTTGCGTTTTTTATTTATTTATTTATTTTTTCCACGTGGAAGGTTCTCCGTACTTTTAATTTGATTACGATTTTTATTTTTTATTTTTTTCCCCCTTCTGGTGAAAGCACGCGGTGTTACGTTTTCAATATTGCATCCGCAAAAAATTAATTATTTCCATAATATTTTGTAGTGCGCTTTTAATAAATTCTGCATTTTAAAACTGATATTGTGGAGAGATATTCATTCGGGAGTAAATTTATATATTATTTTTGTTGTTGTTTTTTAATGAATTTCAAATAACTTTATTTGCTAGAGGCAAAACTGTTTGTAAATAAAATTTTTAAAAAATGAGTGGAATGGGGGTTATATAGTATTTACATTCATTAAAAGATGATAAAAATCTCAATTATGCGTTTGACATTTCAGACAGACGTAAATACGTTTTATGTTGTTTTTTAATTTGTTTCAAAAATCTATTTTCATCAGTCGTACAAAAGACGGTATCTTAATAAATTCATGGAAAAATATTTTTCTCCTACCATTTGGTTCATAAATAGTACATATTCTATGTTCAATGCGCTGAACATGTTAAATAAATAAAAGAAATATATGTTAGGTTTTTTTTTTAATTCTCTTCAAAATTTATTTTCGTCAGTCGTGCACAGACGATATCTCAATAAATTTTCTGTAAAATAAAAAAAAAAAAAAGAATTTATTCTAATGCGCAAATGAAAAATATTGACAATTGCGCAGAACTTTTCCTACTATTTGGTTCATCGATAGCACATATTCTACGTTGAAAACAAAAAAGAAAGAAACATGTTTTATATTTTTTTTATTTCTCTTCAAAACATCTGTTTTCATCAATCGCAATCGACGATATTTCAATAAATTCGAAAAAAATATGAAAATTTCATAATTCGTTAAATTCAAGAAAAAAAAGTATGAAAATTTTGATAAATTTACTCCCGAATTATAATGTGCATTTGGACAATGTTGATCCTTGTGCTGTGTTTTCCAACCATTTGGTTCATCGATAGTACATATTCTATGTTGAAAAAGAAAGAAAGAAACATTATATATATTTATATATGTATGTATATATATATTTAATTTGCTTCAAAAATCTATTTTCAACAATAGTGCAAAAAGAAATCTTAATAAATTCGCGGAAAAATATTGTGAGAATTCTAATAAATTTGTTCTAATGCGCATGTAAGCATTGCAAGGTGTTTTCTGACTATTTGATTCATCGATAGTACATATTCTATGTTGAAAAATAAAGACAGAAACATAATTTATGTTTTTCTATTCATTTCAAAAATCTATAATAAAGTAATGGAAAAATATAAAATTCTGATAAATTCGTTATAATACGCATGTGGAAAATGTTGACTATTACGCATGTCCAACAGACAACTTTTTATTTTATCTCTAACTCTAACTCTCTTCCCCCACCTCCGCCCCCCCTGTAAATTTATGTTATGTGTTCCTTTTTTATATCTCTTTATATCTTTCTATTATATCTTTTATCTATTTACGAGTATATATTTTTATATCTAATTATTCCTTTTGAAATCAATTTTCATCAATCGTGCAAAGACGATATCTCAATAAATTCACGGAAAGATATTATGAAAATTGAGATAAATTCGTTGTAATGCGCATGTGAATAATATTGATTATTGCGCGGTGTTTTCGAGCACTTTCTTCATTGATAGTACATATTCTTATGTTGGAAAAGAAAGAAAGATACATGTTTTTTTTTTTTTTTTAAGTAGCATGAAAGAATAAGCATTTCAACAATCACTGAAAAATAAATCGTAATAAATTCATAGAAAAATATTATGAAAATTCTGATGAATTCCTTCTAATGCTGACGTGTTGTTGCACAAAAATGTTGACCATTGCGCGGCGTTTTCGGACCATTGGTCCAAGATAGTACATATTCTATGTTGAAAAACAAAGAAAATCTTATGTTTATCTTATGTTTCTTTAATTAGTATGAAATAATTAACATTTCATCAAACGCGCGAAAAAAATCTCAATAAATTCACAGAAAAAACGTCATTCTGATATTGTTCTAATGCGCATATCCAACCTGTTGACAAATTTTCATTTTATCACTAATTCTCTTTTTCCTAACTTCTCTCCAGAAATTTATATTATGTGTTGCTTTTTATATCTATTTATCTGATATAGAAAATTATTTTTCTTCCACTTCAGATATGAAAAAATCTATTTCAAAATTAACAATTTTAACATTTTGAGAATTCTTTTGAAATTTTAAAATTTAATAATATTTATTTAAAATGGTAAATTGTAATCCAGTTTAAAAAAAAAAATAAGAGATAAATAAAAAAAGTTTTGCAATGCAAAAAATAATAATAATAAATAAAATAAAGAAATAAAAATAATAATAATAAAATAAAAATAAATATAAATAATATTTTTTTTTTATCTCATGATTATAGATAGGAACTTATGTTTCTAAGATAGATTCTTATCGTAAAATGTTTTTAAATCACTATATTTTTCAAACCAAATTTCTTTATTTCAACTAATAGATAATTTTTTTTTTTATGAAATTTTTAAATCCTTTTAATTGGAATATCTGTAGATGACTTCGTAAAAAATTTTCAAATTGAAAATTTTTCAGGTTAAATTTAGAAATATCAAAATATTTAAACCTAATATATTGGAGAAAAAAATTAAAAAAAAACAACAACATTAAATCATACATGGAAAAAATATGTCTGAATTTGTAATACAAAATAACCAAGGCAAAAAAAAATATGTTTTTAAGAATCATAAACATATTTTAAACATTCGTTTATATTAGGCATGAATTCACAAGAAGGAAAGTATTAAGTAAAAAAAAATGGAGGCGCCGGGTATCGATCCCGGTACCTCTCGCATGCTAAGCGAGCGCTCTACCATCTGAGCTACGCCCCCTGACACTCAACTGCTCTAGTTAGTGCATTTTCACACAACAAGTTGAATGAGGTCAGTCGGAAAACTACATTTAATGAATGCTGTAAGAAGAAACGTATTTCTACTCAATACTTTTACTATTGGATATTCATTCCACTTCAATATAAAGGCCTAGTTGCCTATTACTAAAAAGTTTAAAAAAGGCATTTATTTTTAGTAGCAGGCTTCATAAATGCATTTACTTAGAGTTTAAATTGCTTTAACACTTAAAAATGTTCGACCATAACACCAATAAGCATTTGCCGGCATATAAAAATAATTTTTTTTTAAATAAATTTGAATATTTGCCATATAGCATAACATATAATATCCCCTTAGCAAATTTTTTGGCGACAATTTATGATGCCAAATAATGAACCAATAAAGTAAAATGGTCGATGTTGCCAATTAAGAAAAGAAGCTAAATTTAAAAATGAATAATTATCTTTTTTTTTTTTTGTCAATTAACATTAGATTATTTATTTTATTTTATCTATTTATTTATTCTATCTCTCTCTCTTTCCTTTTTTTTTTGTTATTTATTTTAAGTAAGAATATTCGGTACTTACGTATTAACGATACCTTGGCGACAGACTTGGCGCTTTTAAGTGTCGCCAATGTAACAGCTACAGATTTGTCGGTTTTTAAGTGGCGCCAATATAACGGCTGCAGATTCGCTGAGTTTGACGCCATTTTGTAGTGCTACGAAAATGCGTATTTGGGATTTGCCAGAAACAGAACAAGATGCAATTTTATTTTTCAGGAGCGAAATATTTTACCAAAACAACGAAAATGTCCCAATTAGACTGTTTTGAATCCATGTTAAACTCTATATCGGCCTGTTTTCCACTGAAATCTGTTTGACTACTTTGTGTTTAAATAAAGTGTTTTTGACTAATTTGTGTTTAAATACAGTGTTTTTGACTACTTTGTATTTAAATAAAGTGTTTTGAATTTTGATATCGTTTTGATTTTAAATGAAGGGTTTTATATGTTTTATTATTTGGAATAAAATATTTTGAAAGCGTTTTGATTTTAAATAAAGTGTTTCATATATTTTTATTATTTGGAACAAAAATTTTAAGTGTAGATTGGCGCCACTTAAAAACCGCCAAATCTGTAGCTGCGGTTGGCGCGTTTGCACTTTATTGGCTCAACTGTCGCCAAGGTATCGTTAATACGTAAGTACCGAATATTCCATTACGTTTTCTGATGCATTATTAAATATTCCATGGGTTTTTCGTGTCTTGGAGGCCTTTCAATATTTCTTATCGGTTAATTTTTAAAAAAAATTCTTCAGTAACTATTTATTTATTTATTATTATTATTTTTTTTTTTTTTTTTTTAATTTCTCACGAGCTTTTTTTTATTAAAATTTTTTTCACGTGCTAATAATTATGCAATTAAATAATGAAAAATTTTCCTAAAAGATCGTCTGTTGGAAACAAAGAAAATTTTATTTCAAAGTGAAAAATGATATTTTTCAAAAAAAAAAAAAGAAATCGTTAGGAATTCTATATTTTTAAGATTGCTGTTATGCGTTTTGTTCTTACGTTCTTAAATTCTTACATTAATTAAATTCTTTTGTTCTTAAATTGTAAATTTTATGGGTGACCTGTCTATCAGCCCATCCGGTTACAATTTTCCTATTATGTTGTTGTTGTTTCTTATCCCACTTGGCTGGCCACGCCCACGAGCCCATACGTACTCATGATTGAAGGGGAAGGAAGCAGCTTCTGTTGTGATGGAGCACCCTTAGGTAGAAGTCTGACTTTGACTCCGTGACGCTCTTACAGTCATAGGAGACCGGGACCTACGGCTTAAAGTGGATTCCGAACCACTACAAACATCCATGGCACCGCCGGGATTCGAACCCGAAACCTGTGGCACCGAGCGCTAGACACTCGGCCAATCAGGTCCCAAATTATTGTTTATATATATATATATATTTTAATATTGTTTACATATAATGGATAACATTTGAAATTTTTTTCGGGCTGCCAGTAGGAATGTCATTGTGAGCAAATCTGGCTCGATGTTCTTCAAAGTCCGCGCATTTCTGATTTATAATACCCAATATTAAAACTGTACAGGATGTATCCGATTATAATGAAAAAGTAGATAAAAGGCAGGAGATAAACAGATTTCGTAATAGAAGGCATGTGCGAAAATTCCGCCTATACGTACTAACACGTAAGGAAGAAAACATCACATGTAAGTGATTTGGTTTGTCGTTCTCAGGGCCGGATTTTCCTATAGGCTAAGTAGGCTTCAGCCTAGGGCCTCACGATCAAGAGGGGCCTACATTCAAATTGTTAGCAAAATTAGAATGACACTATTCTAAAAACAGTAAACACTAAAACACTGAATCGAAAATAAGGAGAAATTCTACACATATGAATCATAAAAAACATAAAAATGTATTGGTTAAGATCAACGCGTTCGGCTCATTGGGTTTGTTCATTTGTATAGACTATATTGCACCAAAGTAGAGTTCATACGCTCACTGATCGCTATGGCAAATATTGACGCTTCAAATATTGATTGGCAAATATTGACATGAATATATTTAATTTAATTTGATAGAAAATAGGATCATTTTTATCGCAGATTTTATTTTCGTAGTCAAAGATTTTTATTATTTGAATTCTGTTTCTTTGTAAATGTTGTGTGTTATGTTTGATTAGTTATTGTTAACAAGTACTCTATAGGGCAGGGGTCGGCAACCTGCGGCTCGCGAGCCACATGCGGCTCTTTGGATGTGAAGCTGCGGCTCTTTAGTTCCATACGCAAATATTATTTATTTTATCAAAAAAAAAAAAAAAAAAAAAAAAAAAAAAAAACACATTTAAAAATCGTTTAAACATGCATGTACGTAACGCAACAAAAGTGGACAGCTTTAAAAAGAAATGCCGCGAGTTGAGGCACTTCTATTCGACGCATGGAATAATCTTCCAGATTGCTACAGTGAGGTGAAGAAGTTGGCATTTGAGTGCTGACTATCTTCGGATCGACATATTCGTGCGAGCAAGTGTTCTCTTGCATGAATATAATTAAAAATAAAGTAAAAGCCAACAACAAATGAAAATTTAGAATCGTGTTTGAAACTTAAAAACAGCAAGTTATGAGCCAAATTTATCCAAACTTTCTAAAACCATGACAAAGCCATCGCTCCCATTGAATTTGTTTGCCCAATTGTTTGTTATTGAAGTACAAGTTAGTGTGTAAGTAAATGTTTAATTGTTTTATTTTTTACTTAAATAATAAACAATTATCTAATAATGCCGTATATATATATTAGCTAATTTGTTGTGAAAAACACTACTAATATATGAATAAATAGATATTTTTCTTATGAATAAATAGATTAGGTTTTTTTTATCAAAAAATTTATTTATGCCATATGAGTACTATTTATTGTTGGCAAGAAAAAAAATTTTGTGGCTCTTTAAAAGTTTGAAATTTTGTAAATTGTAATTTTTGACTTTCCGACTCAAAAGGTTGCCGACCTCTGCTATAGGGTGATGAGAATAAATGGCCAAATAAGTGCTCTTTTTTTTTTTATTTGCTATCCGTGCCACATTTTTTATAAAGATTAGTACCATTACAACTTTTCATTTAACATATTGATATAGATCATAGTAATGATGTATTTTATGATCTCATGTCATTTACAAGCTTAAAAATGGGAGGTGAAAGAACCTCATAAGCAAATAGCGTAGGGCCCCTTTTCATCTAAATCCGGTCCCCCTACTGTCATTTTGTACACACTTTTAGGCTAATTAGACCAGGATGTTCAGTTTAATGTGCTACAACCGAACCGCTACTACTAGTACTACACCACATCACATCACTGTTCCTAGAGCTGAGTTGCCCTTTTACAGTTTGCGAATGATATGGGTGAGAAGTCTGAGTGCGCTCTGTGGCGCTCTACGGTCATATGAGACCGAGACCTATGGTTAAAATTGATTCCGAACCATTACAAACATCCATGCCACCGCCGGGATTCGAACCCGAAATCTGTGGTATCGTGCATCAGAGAGCTAGCCACTCGGCCATCAGGGGGCCGGATTTCGGTCTGCTAACAAACATCCATGCCACCGCCAGGATTCGCAATCTGAAGCTTGTGGCCTATGCCAGAACGTTAGCCAATTGACCATCAGGCCGCCAGCATGTAAAGTTAAAAGAGAGAGAAAAAAAAATCCATCTAAACAGCAAACAAGAAAAAGAAAAATTTTCTTTAATGATCAGACATTTTACAATAGGTGCTCGAAAGAGCCACCACCAACAATAATCCTCGATTAACAATTGTGGCGTATGGGTTAGCATACAATAGCAAAATGTTGGCCATGCCAAACATATTTTTAGGGAGCTAACTGACTGTTTTAATCAGTAGATTTTTATTATACTCAGTTCCTACAGAAGAAATCCATGTCAAATCCTGGTGATAATGTACCTAAGGAATAGGTCCGAGGTTCCATCTGAAAACAGAACCACTCTGTTATGATTCAATGCGGGTTGTAATTAGCGTCAAGGTAATTTCTGACATTCCTATCACCATCCGGGAGATGCTTTGTCCCAACTTTCCATTCCTTTAGAATACAGGGATTAACTCAATTTTAACTCCAATCTATGAATTCAACCAGCAAAGACGAACTGAAATCGCCTACATCTGCTTGCCTTAATACCTATTCAATACAAAGGGAAGAAAGATATAAAAGCTCCCAAATATGCCATCATTGTTGGAAAGTGTTCATTCCTAGGTATGATGACAAAGATGTAAGTGCAGTGAAAAAATCTCATAATGCATATTGAACAAAAATTAAATCTGTTGCATATCTGTCATTCTAATAGCAAATAATATTGGCCAATTTAATAGCTTTAAGTATTCCACGTTTCAAATAGGAAAAAATTTTAATCCGTGGCATTAATTGGGTAATGCAAAAAGTAACGTCTGTGCAGCGCTGTAAAAACAACTAAGTGTTTGTCAGCTGCAATAGAAGAAAAAAGAAATAAAACAAATAATCTTGTCATTTCTATAACTTTATCCCGTTTAAAAATAACAAATTTTTAATTCTAAAGATAAAAATAAAAAATAATATTTTTTTAAAAAGATAAAAATTAAAAATAAAAAAAAGTTATTGAAATTTTTTTATCTGAAATGCTAAACCAGATCTCCGAAACTTTAAATGCCCCGTCTTCAAAAAGATTGTGAGCCACTGATCAAAAGAACACTTTTTTTTCATTATTATTTTGCAATTTTTTTTATATAACGAATTTCTGATATTTCCATTTTAATAATACTCCTTTAAAACGACACAATGCAAGATATACAAGGAAAAAAATGCGGAGATTTTAAATGTATTAAAAAAAAGCGGATTTCTTTTGGCCTATTACGTTATATTATTGATTCTATTAAATTACAACAATTACAATATTTACATCTAAGCCTTGAAAAATTAAAGAAATACTTTTAATCTCATCTTCTTAAAATACAAAACCGATTGAAGTAGTTGGGGAAAAAAAAAAAAAGTAAGAACAAATTACATAACAGCAATCTAAAAGGATGGAAAGGGCCTGAATGGCCGGGTGCCTAACTGGCTGGCTTTCAGTACCCCACGTTTCGGGTTCGAGTCCGGCGGTGCCATGGATGTTTGTAGTGGTTCGGAATCCACTTTAAGACGTAAGTCCCGGTCTCATATGCCTGTAAGAGCGTCACGGAGCAAAGTCAGACTACTACCTACCAGTGCCCTTTTCCTCCATCCATGAGTTCCCTCCATTCATGGGATGCCCGTCCCGCACTGCAAGACATTGAGGATTAGTCAACAACAACAAGGATAGAAAATTACAGAATACCAAACAAATTCTTGAAAATCTCGTTTTCATTTCAAATAAAATTTTCTCTGCTTTTGCCAGACAATATTTTTAGAACAATTTTACATTATATAATTATTAGCTGGAGAAATAAATTTAAATAAATAAGTATAAAAAGCTCGAGGAATAAAAAAAAAAAAAAAAAAATTGAAGTGGTCCGGAACACGAAAAAAAGTGATCACGGACACGAAAAATCACATAACAATATCCATAATTTTATGGGTAAAAAATAATTATATGATGATTATTTATCGTACAAAAAAAGGGGGATGTCTATCTATATGTCATAATCTTGTGGTAATGGTGTCTTCTAAACGGAATATTTTATTACTATGAAATGATTTAAAATTTTATAGAAAATGTAATATTTGTAATAAATGTATGATTTGATAATGTATAATTTGTAATAAAGATCTGAATGACCGAGTGCCTGGCGCTCGGTAGCACAGGTTTCGGGTTAGAGTCCCGGCGGTGCCATGGGTGTTTGGAGTGGTTCGAATCCACTTTAAATCCTAGGTCCCGGTCCTAATGAATCTTAGAGTGCTGCGGGGGCATTTTTACTCCGCGTCCGTGGCTTATCTTCAAGATACACGCGCCCCTGGGTAATGCAAAGTGAGTAACGTCTGTGCAACGCTTACCTTAAGGCATCCAAGACCAAGCTGTTTATGTGTTTGCCAGCTGCATTGGAAAGAAAAAAAAATATTTGTGAAAAAGAAAAACTACTTAGAATGAGTGTTTTAATTATCGATTTACTAAAAATTAACTTCTTTTTTACACTGAAAACAAGACTTCTATGATTTAGAAACGTAGATAAAATAGCCGAAGTAGCCTAGTTGGCTGTCAGGGGGCATAGCTCAAGTCATTCGAGGGTGGGTGGGGAAGGGGCACCTGAGCTAAGACTTTAAGCCCCGTTTTTCTAATAAGTGAGAAAAAATGTAAATGAACAAAAGAGACAAAACATTACGAACGTAGCTCGGATGGTAGAGCTCGCTTAGCATGCGAGAGGTACCGGATCGATACCCGGCGCCTCCATTTTTTTTTTATTTTTTTCCGCCGAAGAATAAGTTTTTAGCAATTGGCATTTGTAGAAGAAGCAATTTGTAGCATTTATTTTGCAAGAAAGAGAGAAGAAAATATAAGTATTAATAATACAAATTAATTATAAATAATGTGTAAAATTTCGATGTATTTCAACAACTTTTAAGCGTCATATAAAGTTTCAATTATGTAATTATAATTTATTATATATATTTCAAATCAATAAATTTTATTAGACGATTCAAATAGCATTTCTAATTTTCTGATTAAAAAGTAATTAAAAAATTAAATAATAAAATAAAATAAAAATAAATAAACAACTAATAATAAATAAATAAAAAATAAAAAACTTTAAACCAGATTTTATTTTTTATGCATTCTATTTATATTTTTCGATAATTTATATATTTTTTTTACCTAAACAGTGCCACTAAATTTATTTATTTTTTGTATCAAAATGTTTAAAATTGTCACAATTTAATAATCTTTATACATTGCAGAAATTTATAAAGATGTAAATAATCTCTATTATTTAAAAGAGGCTATATATAAAAAAAAACTATATTAACATTGTATAATTCTATTGGTGTAATATATTAGATTACAAATATAAGATATTAAATACAAAAGAAATCTCAAGGCTATACAAAAAATTTTTTTCTAGATTTTAAAGATATTACTTATTATGTTTGCATATGAAATAAAATAACTCAGTAACAAGTAAATAGACACGCGAATGTTCCTACCATACAAGAAAAAAAAAAAAGATTGCTTTTAAACTGTATTTTAAATCATGTTCTACAAAAGAAGTCTCATTCAATGGGAGTCATTCTCCTATTTACATAAATTAACGCAGTGACACATTTTTAGTAATCATCGCCCAGTAGCTTAATCTCTTAATGTTATCAGTTCATTTTAATCTTTTCATGACTTTTTCATTGTAAGTACGAAATTTCAGCTTCTTTACGATGTATTGGCGTGTTTTCTACGAAACTACAGCTTATATAGATAATTTTTGAATGATCTCGATCAAGCGTTCCCTTAAAATTTTCTATAATTCCTTTTTCGATTTTAATTCTACTTCGATGTATTTCCATTTATTGTATTATTTTTGCTCTAAATTAAAAGGAAATTGTAATTAAATCATGTCCGTGGTTTTTTTTTTTTTTTAATTCTCCGCAGCTGCTTCAATTATTTCTTTTATTTGTATCAATAATTTTTTTTTTTTAATTTGGATTTTTTATTCATGCATTCTAATATATTTTTTTACTGCGGAAATTCTACAACGTAATCGATATTTCTTTTTATTTATTCATTTTTTTTATGAAGGAAATGTGGAAAATTTTGTAAAATGAATGGTTTGTCTTCAACATAATTGTGCACGATGTTTCACAAGCGGATGGCCTGATGGCCAACTGACTAGCGGTCTGGCCATTGGTATCATAGGCTTCAGGTTCGAATCCTGGGGATGGCATGGATGCTTGTGAGTGATTCGGAAAACTGTCCCTGTCTGCCCTCGTGTGCACAAGATGACCGTAAAGAACCTTCCCCCAAAAAAAAAATAATATTCAAAATAATTGCGGCATATTTTAGACGGTGGAAAAATTTAAGACTGGAAAATTGCAGTTTCTTTGAATAGATTTAAAAAGAAAATGTAATTGTTTTCTAAACCTTTGTTTTTGTTAGATTTTGGCAAAGATTAATTATATTAATTAAATTGTCTTTCTTATTTTCAAATCACCCATATTGTAACTTCCAATCACCATTTTAAAAAATTAATTCACATTATAACCTGGATAAATTCTTCGAGTATATCATGTGATATCTTTCCCATAGAAAACCAAAGTAATGCCTTTATTGTAGCTGTCAACGAACTAACAGATTTGTAGTTTCGCTTACAACAAACACTTTTTTGTATTGGATAAATTATTAATTAATTCATTTTCTTGCTATGCACCTTACCATAGTTTTGCCGATATAGGTGTGAATTTTCAGGATTTTTCTATACACAAGAGGAAGGGTTAACTGAAAGGGGGGGTTCAGGTAGAAAGAAAATTACAAGCAAGCGAGAATTTCACACACACACACAAAAAGATTATGTAGACGTTCCCTTTCAATGAGCACAACTTTAATCGCTAATAATTTTTAAATTACTGATATTCACCCTTAAATTTATTGACCCGACTAAATTCGTTTCAAACACATAATTTTAAAGGCATTGGCTGCTTTTATATCATATTTATGTGCCATTATCAGATCGCAAATGAAGTCTAAATATTCTTAAAAAAAATTTAGAACAAAAATTTTTATAATCAATCTTGTTTAAAAAAAATATATATATATATATACATTTAATGAGTGAATGATTATAGATTACAATGCTAATGTTATTTTTCCCACTAAGCAATTAAACAATTTTTATCGCTAAATATCAATATACAAATTAATAATTGTATTCAACAGGATTTATCTATATATATATTTAAATTTGCTATTAATTTATAACAAATTTATATATTATTTATAAACGGAAACGGCCGTATTGTTTCGGAGCACCTATGGGGTAAATATGCCCCGAAAACTTCCACGTAATCATTAATATTAAAAATTACATTTATGAAATTACATCATTTCAAACAGATAAAATTTAGAAATTTACACTATTGATAATTAAGAAAACAATTAAAAAATTAAAAATTAAAAATATAATAAAAAATTTAATTTAATTTTAAATTTAATCAAGTACAATTAGGAGACCTATTCACGTTTCCTCGCGGAGAGATTGAGTGGAACTGAATGGTTTTGCTAAACATTATTTATAATATAATATATTGATATTTATTATTTATTATATATATATATTTACTATTAATATACAATATTCGATAATATAATATTCAAACGTGTCTTACTAAATATTCGTTTTAAAATTCAGACAATGGAATTATATATCCAATACGATTCAATAATATAACATTCAAAATTACTTTACCAAAGATTCAGTTTAATATTCAGAGGTATTAAATACCCAATGCGATTTAATAATATCACATTCAAAATTGCTTTACCAAACATTCAATGCAACATTCAAACCCACTTTAATGCATATTTAATGCAATAATTAAACTATCCAAAAAGTTAGATACCTGACAAATGGAAAATTTATTTTGTATGAAACTTCATTTTATTCGAAAATCTGTTAGATCAGATAGTTTATCGAAAATATATATTGTCTTTCTTAATTTTTTATCATACATAAAGAGGTAAAACGTACATAAACACAATCTGCTATTTACACACATGCCCTCCACTGCAATGCAATGAGTGGGTTAGAAAGAAGGGGGGGAAATGAAGGTTAAAAGGGGCGAAGTTCCACTATGGGAGGTCCCCCTCCCCCCTTTGCGGGAGGAAAGGGGAAATGCGATATTCAGTTAGTTCCTCCTGTAAGCTGGTACTTTTTGGATAAAGCGGTTATCCCCTTTACCCACCAGAGGTATTATTTGTCTTCCAGCTAACTGAAGTTTATCTATGTTATTTTTGTACAATAAAATAATTGCAAATAATAATTAATTTATTATAATAAATAATAATAATAACAATAAATAATAATAAATAATTGTAATAATAATAATAAGTGCGGGATAAGGATTAAATATTCTTATTAATATTGAAATGTGGAGTCAATGAATGTGACAAGTTTTCGACATTCTTTAAAGGTAGGTTAAAAATACAAGATTAACGATTTTACATAATAACATGCTGCTGAAAATGCGAATAACTTAAGCAATTTCTCTGATATGATGAACAACAGAGGGGTCAAATATATCTGTAATTTATTTTAATTTATTGTCGTGATAATTTTCTTTTGTTTAGTATATTTTATTAAACCAACAGCCAACAACCATGTTAGGATTTTCAATGAATTCTAAATATAAAAAAAAAATTCTTTAACTTAAATGTATTCAAGGAATGTTGATTTCTGTTGCCGTTTATATAGTCTTAATTCTATTTGTAATTCCCTACAATAGTGCAGAATTGTAGGGTATTATATTATATCAATACAAATATTAAAAGAGAGCTAACAAGAAGTGAATTAGAAACACACCTATTTTGCCTAACAAAATCCCAATACAGTATCCGCTATTCGTAAATTATCGTATTCGTTATTATTTCATAGAAACACAAATAAATTGTATAACAAAATTCAATCATTCATTAAATGCATGCTATTCATTCAATGCAATAATAAAGAAGATTAATTTTTCCCCTACTCGTGGTGAGCGTTAGGGCTGAAGTTCCATTCGTTGACGGCTTTGTTGTAGACACTGTTTCAAAAAACGAGGACACTCGATGGCGTTTGGGATGTTCAGCATCTTGCCTCGTGAGTCGGACTACCTCTTGGGAGATTTCCGAGTTTTCTTCTATACGTCATGCTACGTCATGGTAGTTCCCCATTAAAGTTCCCCCCTCCCGTAAGGCACTGCTCTCCTTCTTCCGCGACACGGAGGTAAACCAGACTTCTACCTACCGATGCTCCATCAAAATAGAAGCTGCCTCCTTTCCTTTTTTTTTGCGGCCTGATGGCTAATTGGGGCCTCTGGCCTTTGCATCACAGGCTTCAGGTTCGACTCCTGGCGGTGACATGGATGTTTGTGACTGGTTCATAATCCATGTTATACTGTAGGTCCAATCTAATTAGCCCAACGTGCCACAAAATAACTGTAGAGCGACAAACTAAACCAAACCCTCACAACAGAAGCTGCCCTCTCTTTCTTCCTTGAGACTATGGATTCATGGGCCTGGTCTAGATTGTCTGCCAAGTGGGATAAAAAAAAAAAAAAAAAAAAGAAAGATTAATTTTGTATGCCATGTAAAGAAAAAAACCAGCTTTTTATATTCTTATGCATTGTGACAATACATGAAGGCATATAAAAAAATCATCTGGCCATACGGGAAATTTATGACTAATTTGACCGTATGATTAAATGGTTTCCTTTGTTTTCCACGATTACCGTAAAAGTTTTATCTTAAACATTTTCAATCAAACCGTTTATCGAATATTGTGTGGAATAAGATCTTTTATAAATGAATAAAAACAAAATTTATTTATTACTAGTTAAAATTTTATTGGATATTAGATCGATGCCATCTGATAGTAATGCTTAATCGTGTGGCAAACATGGATTTTTAAAGTCCCTGGACTACCAGCGGATAAGTATCGCTAATATGAATGGCTAAATGACTTACTTTACGTTTATCATAAATATTTACCTTAAACCAGTTCGCTCAAAGCGTTTATCCGAAACGTTGGTGTTTGGATTCCTGGAACTTCCTAGCTCTGAGGGGCCTTATCTCCTGTGGAACAAGATATAAACAGTTGACTGTTATACTAAATTAAAATATTCCCTGGTCTTTTAATATTAATATTAGGATCATACATTTTAATTTCCTGGATTGCGGAATTCGCGTGGTTATCAATAGAATGAAAGATATTTTCCGAAACGTGCTTAAGTTAGTCTTTAAGTGAATATTAAGAGCGGATATATAGAGAAGTTTAATAATACATACATGGAGGACTTTTGTTGGAATATTTTTTTTTTTTTTTTTTTTTTTTATCCGGTTTGGGGTGTATATAAATACCGAGTTCAGTAGAGAACTTCTTCAGTCTATGCTTGGCAGTTGAAATGATCAGACGTGCATTGAACCACTAAAGATTCTTAAATATAAAAACATGAATGACTTTGAATATAAAAAAAATTTTGTTATAGATAATTATTGAAAAATCTGAAAATTATTTAAAATTTGAAAATTATTTAAAATTTTGAAAAAAAATTATTTAAAATCTATTTCAAGATACTCGGACATTTGGTCAAACTAGAAACAACTAAAACAAAGTTCAACGAAAGTTGCTGGAGCTGGCAAGAATCTCTCAGCTCAGAGATTTCTAAATTCTGAAAAAAAAAAAAAAAAAAAAAAAAATATATATATATATATATATATATATATATATATATACTATATAAAATAAAATAACTGACTCATCTGGCTCTCTGACTCTCAAAAACCTGGTGGCTCTTTTGGCTCATCACACATAAACTACTATATACTGGTTGTCATTTTTTTTTTCGAGGGATTCTGTATAAAAATACCCGACATGGTACGCTGCTGGTTCATTCACTGCAAAACTTTCAACATGAAAGGTTCCATCTAAAGTAAATGTGCTGAAAAAAATTTTGACGAGTAAAGCACCCTTGTCATCAAGTTGCCCAGATATGTTTCCAATCATACAAAAGTCATAATTATTCCGGCCACTGCAGGACAAATGACAACAATCTCACACATACATCGGACAATACTTTGTAGCCACTGAGGTAAATTGCTTTCGTCTACATAGATAGTATTACCTGCTGCATCTTTTACCCGGTGTGTGCAAGTGATCATTTAGACTATATTCCCGGAAATAATTCCAAGGAATAAACGGTGCACCTCGAAAACTTTTCGCCAAGTACGGTTTCCTTCACTGTTTTGAAGTAAATAGGAAGACCCTTTTTCTCTTAAATAATACTCATTTCCTTTCGTATCGTAAGGATAGCGTTGAGTGCCGTCGGCAAAACGAGCCAATTTGACAGTGTGTGTTTGCGGGTTAATAATCAATAGAGACCGTTTTAGATAACGGGATACTTTTCGTTACCTGCATTATCTTTAGCGTAATACTGAATCCGTGACGAGTTTTAGCAAAAATATTGTGTCTACGCCGTGGATAAAACTGGTTGCCACGGCGATCTCGAGCATACAATTCCGTTCCGAACCGGTCTACCACAAAGGTAGTGCATCCCCGGGGATAGTATTCGTCCCTGCTTCTTCGTTTCGATAATACTTCATGACTAACTTGAGTTATGGCGGTTCAAAGATATAATTTTTCCCTATTAAATTATAATCAATGTCCTATTCGAAAAATCCAGATGAACTTGTAGATATTTTAAAAGCTTATGTAAAGATCATTCCTTTAACCACAAGTGTGTCAAGTGTAACCACATTTTAAATTTGAAACTGCGCCCTACACGTGTTGTTGTGGCCAATTTTATTACAATGGTCGACTCACTTGCTATCCTGTACAATCCATTGCGTAAGGACGTGTGGTTATGCATTTCTACTTCCTCAATTGAAACGAATGCTTCAACAAGCCACATTTGAATGGGGATCAAGACTTTTTAGTGATTCCAGATCCAATTTATTGGCAAGTGGCATCGACACTGGTTTATGAAAAGGTTATGAAATTTGTACAGGTTTACCGGTCACGAGTCGAACTGAAATCGTGCAACCCTCCTCTAAATCCGATTTGTTTTACAAACAGATTCAAGAAGCACCCCTCAATTATGGCAGTTTGAATCGTCGATCCTGTGGCAAAGCTACTGATTAGGCAAATTGCGTTTGGAAAACGATGTCAACTAGCTTTTGCGAGGTTTGATTGTAGCGATGGTAGTTTGAGTGCCAATCATATACGTATTCCCATTCTATCGTGACTCAATTTGGACTTAAAAATAAATATGTTATGGTAGTGCGTATGCCGACTTTGGGACCGGCGAATGCCATTGCACTGCAAGTATTGGACGATCCGAAATGGACGTCCCTGTTTCGGGTTTCCCTAGAACGCACCGAATCGTTAAACGCCGACTTTGATGGGGATGAAATCAACATTTATCTTGTCATGAATCACCAATCTCAAGCTGAATGCATGTCTCTATTAATGCCAAGGCCGAAATGAGCGATTTTGTCATGGGTTTGAAATTGGCCCTAGTCAAGACATGTTGGTGGCGTATCACATGTTTTATGATTCACCTGATTTACCTTGCAAACATAGAGATTTACGACGCTACATTTCAAGTCATTTACGATTTAAAAGGATCGGCTGTCACTTATGAGTGTTTTGAAAAAATGCGACAATTTTATATGGACGCTCTAGAAAAACAAAAACGTGTTTTGCTTTTAACGTTGAGGAAATGAAGCGTTTGCTTCATTATGGTCAAGGTTCTCTCAAAGAATTTAAAACCCATGTACAAAAGGAACCTGGATGTTTAAAAGATTCAAATTTTTATCGGGAGCCAGCGTTGTTTGAACATGTGTATCAAATGTTTGAGCAGTAGGATATCAAAATGGATACTATGTTCAAAATTGTTTTTGAAAATGGGATTAACTGCACGGGAAGCTGTAGCTCATGCCGTGACAGCGACGGAAGCATTATCCAAT